>JAJMAV010000054.1:0-67536 GCA_030565045.1 Starmera caribaea
CAATGGATTTAGAAAAATTTATTAAATTGCAAACACCAAAAAACAAAGATGAATTATTCATAACTAATAATTTATGGTGGAAACTAGCTAAACAATTAATAATGGGATTGATAGTCTTAAAAGATTGTGATCTTATTCATTCTGATTTGAAAACTTCAAATATTTTATTCAACACCAATTCCCAAGATTTTAAAATCGCTGATTTCACTAGTGCAGGTTTATCTCAAGATATCATCAATGAATGTAATTTGAAACGTGCTAATGGGATTTCAATTGATTTAACTTTACAATATTGTTCCCCAGAGTTAATATCTACTACTACTAACAACAACAATAACAACAACAATGATACCCATATTCCAAATTTCCAATCTGATTTATATGCAGCTGGATTAGTTCTATTATCTGCAGCTATAGGGAAAGAACCATACAGTGACTTATTATCCGATCCATCAATTAATCAAACAACTGCATTAATTAAATTAACTGACTCGATATCGAAAAACAAGATCTTGGATCTATTAACTTTACAAGATTTGAATATTTTACAAAATAACATGGAGGCATTTGAATTGATTCAAATGATATTGAAAGAGAGAGTTGAGTTGGAGACAGTGGTGGAATACTTAAATAGTTATTGAATCTTCTTCTTTTGCATATCAACTAATTCTACTGTAGAAAGGTATTATAGATGTTTGGATGTTGATTTATTTTAGCAGTCACAGTTTTTGCTGAAAATTCCTTATCGTGCTGTGAATTACGCTGCCAAACTCAGACTCTGCGACCAAATCACCTCAGTTTTCTCCTTCTGCATAAACAAGCAGTGCTGAAAATTACGCTTATTTTTCTTTGATTTTAAACAAATTTTAGGCAGAAAATGTCCAGATGTTCCACCTTTTCACTGAACTGAAAAATTTCACAAAATTTCCCAACCCAAACAAAATTTTCGTCAAGCAGCTTTTGAAAAATTAAAAGTGTAAATTTTTATTGAAATTGTTTGTTTAACACAAATTTCAAGTAATTATTAGATATTAAAATCATTTAAAATGGTACGTTTTGGTTACTGGAGAGAAAGGGCACGGTCTGTTAGGGGAGGATTAGAAGAAAATGGCATCATATATATGAAGAAATGGATTGAATACATGTTTTATTGATTGGAATAGAATTATATTTTGAAATATTTGAGATTTTATATTATTAGACAAAATTGTTGGCATTATGATATTTATCAAAAGATCAAGAAGAATTACAGTCACATCACCACAAAGAACCACATATCAACATCGCATCCACATGTCAAAAATCAAGAAGAAACCAGGTCAAATTTACAGATTTATCTTTTCTTCATTTCTCCCGAAACAAGACCAACCACAATTTCTTCTTTTTAATATAAATGATTATAATTACTAACAAAACCTTCATAGTCTTCTAAAGCAGCTCAAAACCCAATGCGTGAACTTAAAATCGAAAAGCTTGTTCTTAACATTTCTGTTGGTGAATCAGGTGATAGATTAACTAGAGCAGCTAAAGTTTTAGAACAATTATCTGGTCAAACCCCAGTTCAATCAAAAGCTAGATACACCGTTAGAACTTTTGGTATTAGAAGAAACGAAAAAATTGCCGTTCATGTTACAATTAGAGGTCCAAAAGCTGAGGAAATTTTAGAAAGAGGTTTAAAAGTTAAAGAATATCAATTACGTTCTAAAAATTTCTCTGAAACTGGTAACTTTGGTTTTGGTATTAACGAACATATTGATTTAGGTATCAAATATGACCCATCTATTGGTATTTATGGTATGGATTTCTACGTTGTTATGGGTAGAAAAGGTAACAGAGTTGCTAGAAGAAAACATTGTCAAGCTAGAGTTGGTAACGGTCACAAAACCGGTAAAGAAGACACAATTGCTTGGTTCAAACAAAAATACGATGCTGAAGTTTTAAACAAATAAGGGGTTTAGTTAGTTTAATCACAGATATTTAAATTAATTGGGTTTATTTTGTTTAATTATAATGTATTTTCTTATATAAAAAAAAAAATCTTTTGCACACAGAATATAATATTGAAAAAAAAAATAAATCTTTGTAGTGGTTTGCTAAGTACAGTTCAATATTGTCCTATAATTCATGATGGATTAATCATTAGAATTATTTTATTAAAAAAAATTTATACAACAAAATGAATGGAATTTAAAAACGTTAACATAATTATAATAACAAAAATCATTCAGAAACATTACCTAAATCATCAATTGCGAAATCAGGAATCTTATCAAACTCAGCTTTATATAACTCACTAAATTCAGATTTATCAAAATCATTTAACCAACTTGAATTTTGACCCAAAAATTTTAATTTATTTTCTTGAATAAATTGTAAACTTGAATTGAAATCTTTATAAACTTCACTTTCAGTTAAATTCTCATAAATCAATTTCAAATAAAATTTAACAGATTTTAAACCTCTCAAATATCCATTATCTGGTTCATATAAATGTTTTGGTGGGAATGTAACACCAGTTGAAGTTGATTTATCTGGGGTAATACATTGAGCAAAATCAATTATATGAATTTTAATTGACTCAACATTTTCTCCATCATAGATTAATAATAATGAAGATCCATATAATCTATAACCATTTAATTTGGAAACTGCAATTTCTAATTCATCAATTGATTTAATCAATTGAGGAATTTTAACTAATACACTGAATATTGATTCACCATCATATAAAAATCTTGCAATACAATAAGCAAATTCAAAACCAACTTTAACTTCTCTACCAAAATATTTATCTCTTGAGATAAATTTATCCTGAGTTTTATCCCAAATTTGTAATCCACAAATTCTAACACCTAATTGTCTACTAGTTGTATTTAAACATTTTTTCCTTTGAGATTTTTTCTTTTTATATGTTGCTTCAACTCCATATTGTCTCGTCCCCATTTTCAAATCTAAGACACAAGGTTTTGACATTTCATTAGTTAAATCTTCTAACAAAATGAACCTTTCAATTCTTTGAATTTTCTTACGATTTTTATGTCTTGGTGCAATTAATGGTGATGAAGATACACTTAATGATTCATCTTCCACTTGTTTATTATTATTATTATTATTAGTATTGCCATCTTCATCATCCATCATGAAAATTGAATCACTATTTGATCTTTGAAATTTAGGTTCAGATTCTTCTAATTCAAATTTTTTAAAACTATTTCTCAGTGCATCATTGACTAGTTTCCTTTCATATTCACTTGATGAGGCACTCAGTCTTCTAATTTGCGGATGTATTGGTCTTGCTAGTGAATTTGATTGTGGGTTTAATTTTGGTGATGTTAAGAAATTTGAAGTTGATGATGAGTGTTTAAAAGATCTTGAAGAATTTTGTTGAGTTTGAGAAGGAGTTCTTTTGAAAAATCTTGGGGCAAATGCTTCTTGAACAACTAATTCTTGTAGTTTCCTATTAACTGTTGTCGAACCTAATGATATAGCATTTGAAAAATTTGGTGAATTAGTGGCTGAACCATTTGAACCTAACTGAGCAGGAGAATTCAAAGGAGATGCAGTTTCAGAGGCAAACGAAGAAGATGGTGATGGAGCAGAGCTTGAATAATTTGACCATAAATATTCAGGAATGATATGTTTATTATCATCAAGAACAACTTCTGGAGGTAATTCTTCCCCATAATAAGAATTAGATTTTTTCAGTTGTTGATTATTTGAAGAGTTCAGTATAGAATTTTCTTCAATTGATTGCAATGCAGATTGTTGTGGAGGTGTTGAAGGGTCTAATGAAAGTTCATTAATGGGATTATTTGGATCCAAGTCAATATCATCAATTAAAGTGGTATAACGGACATTTAAAACGCCTATGTATTTAGGCATGAATTTAATTAAGTCTTCATGGTTTTGTTCAATTGTTTCATACCAAGTATTCTCTCTATTAACTAACGCTTTACAAACAGCTCTATGAGAAAATCTGAAAATAGCAGTGTGACCACCAACTTTGTTTTTGAAAGGTGTCAATTCCACAGCTAAAGAGAATTTATCATCATCATTATTATTATTATTATTATTGTCATTATCATTGATATCGTCATGAAAGTCTGAATTGTTTTCATTATTGTTTTTGTTAAACCTGAGAATGTTGTGTTCAATTGGAGAAATTTCAAAAGTTTGATTACTGTTTGAAAATTTAACAGTTGAAGGACTGTTGTTGTTATTATTATTGTTTTCAGTACTGGTATTGCCGTTAAAGTTGATTATATCTGATTTGAGACTTGAATTTTCAGATACTTTTTTATGATCACAAATTGTATCTAAATATGCAATATCATTGGAACTATAATGGGTGTCTTTATTGATATGTTGAATTTTCTCATCTGTTACTATTTCCCCAGTTGTGTGTGGTATATAAGTTGCACTTTGTAATGGTTCAATTGGCGGGAGGGAAACAGAAGATAAATCATCAGATTCTGTTATAGTATCATCAATTTCATTGATGTTCAGAATATGGTTATCACGATCTTGTAATTGATTCAAATTTTCTTTGTGTCTGTTGAGTTTATTTTCATACAGTTGTACACCTTTAATCTCAGTTGTTATCTGAGAGATTGTGGAGCTTCTTCTTGTTGATTTTGACGAAACTGACGTGCTTTTAGGATTCTTCAAAGGGGACCGCAGGGAGTCTTGTAACTCTGAGGCACTTGTATTCTCATTTCTGAAGAGTCGAAGCGAATGGGCAGCTTTACGACCTGTGAGATTTGGAGGGGAGTTTGTACTGTCATTATTTGTGTTTGTAGAAGCATCATCAGAAAGGTCATTAAGCGAGTCCAGAGATGAGGACAAAGTGGTTTTTTGTGGAGTGGGCTGTATTATCTGATCAGACTCCATTGATGTTTGTTGATAAGTAGTAGTAGTAATAGCAGTGGTTGTAACTTGTGACTTGTTGAATTGTTTTGAATATTGTAAACGCCACACACTGAACAATTGACAGGAATGTAATGAATCAAAAAAACAGCACAGGCTGGTAGTGATGCAGTGAGTTCAATGAGCCACCAAATAGCAGTAATGGGAGCACAGTTTCGTGATAAGACAGAGCGCTGGCAAAGCAATGGCAGTAGACAACGTGGATTCACACACAAACCAAGCAGAGAAACCTGTGAGCCGATTGAAAGCGGGAAAAAAAAGGCACAAATTACAGCGTCTAATGAGTTCAAACCACTGAGAACACAGCTGAAACAAACTCGAGATTCTTCTGCACAGCGCTGGAAACCAAAGGAAATTCGCAGCGATTTGTTGTTTTGATTCTAAAAATTTATGTGTCGATTCAGATTTTGGTTTTTTTTGGGTTTTTGGAGATAAACAAAATTTTAAAAACGGGTAAAATTTTGTTTTTTTTACGAGTTTTGAAGATTTTAGTTGGTTAAAGTCGTTTATTCTGTGGTTTGAGTGGTTGTGAAGTGTCGTGTAGTATCGTGGAGTATTGTAGGTTTTTAGTAGGAAAAAAAGTGATTCATTTGGAGGTTTTTAGAAGAAAATTATCAAAAAAAAATTTATTAAAACAATTCTTCTTTCATCAATCAGAGGTATCAATTCAGTAGTATGAAAAATGATTGAATAACTCACCTAGACACTAGGTGTATAATGCTTCTTACTTGATGCTTTGTTCAACACCAAAATCAAGATTCAAGTTCCAGTTGTAGCGATTTCACTCCAAGATCCACTGTGTTTGCTATACCTTGGCTCCATCTGTTCTTCAAATACACAATCAACTCTCTATGCTCCTCTTGCAGATGTTTTCTAGCAGCATTCACAACTTCAATCTTTCTTCTTTTCTGCCTGCTAACATCTTCCAGTTCTTCATTCAATATATTTAAAGATTCTTTATTCACCAGCAGCTGATTAGTGCCAAACTCTTGCAGCAACTCAAGTGATGCCTTCTGTAGCCCAGCATAAACGATGCTCTTAATGACATTCTCGTCGTTCTCCAAATCAGAGTACCTATTGATATCAATACCCCCAATGCTAAATTCTTCTTGATCTTTAATACCAGATGTGTCCACACCTTTTAACAGCGAGCTTCTAACAGGAACATCTGCAAATTTTGTGGTGACACTTGGATGCAAACTGCCCAAATCTACACTTTCTTTATTCAGCTCATCTTCAATTAGTTTCTGAACTTGTTCACGTTGCTCAGTGGTTATTCTCCCATCTATATCTAAAAAAAAAGTTAGTTTTGTTGCTACCAGTTTTGTTGCTACCCTTCATATTGTGCCAGGAATGATTTAAAGCATACACGGCAGAGAGTCCAGCACTTCAAATTCCATCAGCTCTAGTCTCAACTTGTTGTTAAATTGATTGGTAAAGCTACAAATATTTTGAACATTTTATTTCAGACATCAAAAAAACAACAAAAAAATAGCTTCAGGGTAAACTACATACACAAATTTGCAGTTGAACTACAAGATAAACTGATGGAAGTTGATGAGTATCCACATCATCATGAGAACATGGCTGTACATCATGCAATGCAGTAGTGAAACAGAAAAAAGAACCACGCATTTCCAATTATTCTCATTCTAATCTCTCAATTGCATAATATTCTCTCTAGAGTAACATACAATTTCAATCAATGGAATATATAGCACATTTTTGACACATTATCTCTCATCTGCAACACATATATAAACCCAGCGCTTTCCTTCTCTTCATCTTCACAATAACCATATAACTAAAAACTAAAAACTAAAAAAAAAAAAAAAATGTTTGCAAATTTCACTGCATTAACACCTGTGTTAAACGAAACCATCTCAGCTCAATTTTATGACTATGGATTCCTCTCATTAATTCCAAGGTTCAGAGACGAATTATTCTGGTTCAGAGCTAGATATTTTTACACCATTTTATTTTTTTTCGCTAAAATCTTTGTTCGTGTATCTGTTGGAACTTTTTGTATCATCACTGGTATTATGTTTGCCATCAATGATATTTTCAAATCAGATTTGTTTCTTCCAAATTTAGTCTCACAGAATGGTGATGGGATCTCTTCACTTTATGAAGATAATTATGGTGTTATTTGTGGGAAAGTTGAATTGAATATCACTGGATTCTCAGATAGTTATAATCAACAGTATGCCACATCTGAAGATAATGCATATTTGAATTCTATTCTTGAACAATCGGCTCCTCGTGCCGTGGAAATTGGCAATCAATATGTTTCAACAGAAGCTGAATATTCCACTAAATTGTATGGTAGAATTGATGAATTTTTCATTAAAGCCATCACAGCTAATCCTGAATTCACTGTTGAACAAGTTAAAAAAATCACCGCTATCACCAACGTGATTCATTTGAACAATGGCCAAGTTTTGGAATTCAATCCAGATGATGTTGCTGCAAATGTTGGTGTTATTCCACGTAATGTTCCAATTTCCAAAATTGAACGTATTGCAGTAGTGGCAGATATTGTGAAATATATCTTTGAAACAAGTAATGTTGATGGTAAATTGAACTTAGTTGCCAAAGTTAGACCTTTGAACGGTGAGCAGTCTTTTGATATTTCCATGGATTTATTTAGTAAATTCAAAATCCATAAAGTTGACTCAGATCAGTCCAAAGAGCAGTCTATTGATGACAATAATGATCAAGATGTTTCTGAGCACCCAACCGTTGTGAATGTTGAAGTTGAACCAGCATTTGATCAAATTAAAGGTGTCTTGCAAATCAGTTATTAGTCCTTTCATTTATTTATTATTCTTTCTGTTTCCTTGTTTTTTCAATTCTGTTTTTAATTCTTTTTCCAGTTCTGTCTTTAACTCTCAACAGCCTTGTAACTGACAATCACCACCACCACCACCAATTAGTCTCTCCTTTCTTTCTTTCTTCTCGTCTTCAAATAACTAAAAACAACAAAAAAATCGAAATTTACCCTACAATATCAGTTTTTTTTTTTTCTTTTCTTTCAAGCTGAAACGAAAAATTTCACCATAAAATTATTTCGCTATTTCACCAACCAGAGAACTGAAGAGAAGAAAAGAAGATGTTTGTCTTCAGAAGAAGTTTAGCAAGAACTGTGTTTGCCAGATCATATGCATCCCGTACTGCTGCAGAAGCAGAATACAACTTGCAGGAGTACTTGGAGTTCAAAAAAATGCCAAATAAATACAAAAAATTGATTTACAGTCCAAAACATGAAAAAGAGTTGATCAGTATGGATCTTAGAGACCCAGACACAGGTTTACCATTGCGCCAGAAACCAGTGCCAAAGTTGCCTCCACAAGATGATATGCTTCAAATCATCTCTGAAATGAAAGTTGAAGATATTGGAAGAGTTTTAAAACTTATGAAAAAGATTCAAAAAATCACTCCTTATATTAAAGCATCAACTTTCAACGAATTCATGTTGAAATGTGCACAGTTGGGTTCTATTGGGTTTGGTGCTCAATTCGGTGTTGCTACTACCAAAAACAGAGTTTTACATGTTAATCAAGATGAAATGTTATATTTAATTGCTTATTACTATTTGAACTCTTCATTTAGCACACCTGATAAGTTATTGAAATTGGAAAGATTCAGATTCTTCTTGAAAACTGGTGAAGCCAATATTTTACCCCCACAAAGTAAAGTTGATAAAGAATTAGGTTATTACCCATATAAAGCTGCTTTGGATCAAATTTTTGCCGACACTAAAATGAATGTTCTTTACCCATATTTATACTACTCAA
The DNA here is from genome assembly GCA_030565045.1 of Starmera caribaea. NCBI lineage: Eukaryota > Fungi > Ascomycota > Saccharomycetes > Phaffomycetales > Phaffomycetaceae > Starmera > Starmera caribaea. Next base: position 8,724 of record JAJMAV010000054.1, read on the forward strand.
TCTTGGTTAAAGGTAAAGATGAGTATTCACCAGAAGAATACGAGAAAAAATTAGAAACAGTTAGAAATTACATTAAATTTTCTAAAGAATTAGAAGCCAAGGAGGGAAACAAAGAGGAACCACTTTTCTATAAAGATGATTTGTACAACGTTAACAAGACCATCAAAGTTGCTAAATTGCAATATTTTGGTGCTTTAACTATCAAGGAAACCTATGAATTGTATGATGATGAATTCAAATCAGATGAAATCGTTAAAGAAGCTTTAGAGTTCCCTGCATTTTATGAGAAATTGAATCCAGCCATCAAAGAACAGTCCAAGTTCTTCTATTATGTTCCACCTGAAAAAGCCGTTAAAGGTGAAGAAGCTAAAGATGCTAAAGAAGCCAAATAGATTAATCAACATGTATATACATCCACCAAAAGAGTCAAGTAAATAAATAAGAAAAGAAAAAGATTATCATCACTGTAAATTATCCTCATCATCATCAACTGCTACCCTCATCTAGTGGTTATACAACCATCCATCTGGCCTGTTAACTGCCTCTTCAATTCCATCTCATTTGAATCATAAAAACACCTCAACACCAAAATTCTCTTTTTTCAAGAATTCAATTTCGATTCTCAGCTGTAAATCGAGTAAACATCAAAATAAAGCTTGTTGCAGCTGATTTAATAGGAGGAACTGCTTAGCAGTGTTTGCACTAGGAGTAATTCAGTGTTGAGATCAGTTCAATAATTGAATTGAGTTACAGGAGAATTGTATTATTCAGAACAGCAGAGTCATAGAGAACAATGGCAAAGAAGAAGAATAACAACAACAACAACAAGAAAACTGGAAACAACGTCACAGCTAACAGTCCTGCTGTGCAGGCAATTGAAAGAAAGAATGTTGAGATAGTGGACAGTGTGACTACAGAGACTGATGGTGTAATTGACGAGCCAGTAGATAATCAAAATGAACCAGTGAATGAGATATCTAATGGTCTAAAAGAGTTGAAAGTGGAGGAGCAGGCTGCTGCCACAACAAATGGTCAATTGGATGCTCCAGTGGAACCGGTAGAGCATAAAGGAAAGACAGACGAAGTGAAAGTGCCAGAAGTGAAACAATCTGAAGAAGTTAAAGATTTGGTATCAGAACCAACACCAGATCCAGCTCCAAAGAAGAAAAGACTCACATTACAAGAAAGATTAGCGTTGGCTGCCAGTGGGAAATCTTCCAAATCAGAATCATCTTCAGTTTCTGCCATTGAAACAAAACCAACAGAAACAAAACTTGAATCTGCTAAAAATGACGAAATCAAACCAATTGATTCTACAACGACAGAGCCCAACTTATCAACCACCGAGACTACAACTGGGCATACTGTTCCTGAATCAGTATCAGACCTATCCTCTACAGAAGATCATCTTAAATTAATTCAAGATTTACAGAAAAAATTAAACTCAGTTACATCAGAAAATGCTCTTTTGAAGAATGAAATTCAAAATTTACAAGCAAAGATCAAAACAACAACAACAACTTCTTCTTCTTCTCCAACAAATGATCAAATCTTGAAACAAAAAGATGAAAAAATTCAACAGTTAATTAAGGAAGGTGAATCATTAGCAGCAAAAGAATTGAATTTGAACAATATAATTAAAAAACTACGAGCAAAAGAATCAAACACTGAAATGGAATTGAAAGATTTAATGAAAAAAGTAGATAAATTAGAAGATGAAAAACGTCAATTACAAACATCATTGAAAACTTCACAATCTTTGGAACATCAATCTTCATTAACTGCGAAAACTTTACAAGTTCAATTAAATAATGAAAAAGAATCATTGAAAGAAGAAATTAAAAGATCTAAAGAATTGAGTCAACAGATTGAAGAATTAACACATGATTTAAATGGTACTAAAAAAGCATCAGCAACTCAAATTAATGAATTGAAACTTCAAATCGAGAGAGAAAATCAAAAATTAAAAGTCTTGAAAGAAGAAAGTATACTAGAGGTCAATAGATTGGAAAATAAGATCGAACAATTAAGATTTCAATCAGAAAACTCACAAACTTTTAATAATAAACATGATGATAGTCATTTGAAATTATTGAGACAACATGAAGTTTTACAAAAACAATATACATCGGCAACTGAGAATTGGCAAAGTATTGAAGCTTCATTGATGAATAAAATTAGTAATTTACAATTTGAATTGGATTCAAATTCCGAAATTTTACAAAAGAATGAAAATAAAATTTCAATTTTGATGAATGATTTGAGTTCATTACAGAAGCAATATGACGAGTTATTAGAAACCAATGAGCAGTTACTACATTCAAACAACACATTAAAATCACAAAATGAAAAATTGAATGAACTAAATGAATCACTGACAAACGAGTTACAAGATAAAGAAATCAAATTCAACGAGGAAAAATCAACTTTAAGTTTCAAAATCACATCATTGGAAAAACAAATTAAAGATTCAATTCAACAACAAACACTAATTTACTCCCAAGATTCAATAACCAATGCATCAACACCATCTTTCAAAAGAACTTCAAGTGCCACTCCAATGAATTGGGAAATTGGATTTGGAGAATCTTCATTTACACCAAGACAAAGTCGTAAGTCTTCAACATTTAATTTACAACCTGCCGCGTTGATTAATAATAATACCAATAAATTTGTTCCAACTTTAGGAGGTAACAATGAATTGAAATCTGAAGATATAAGTGATATTGTTGTCGATGATGAAGAAGATGATGACAGTATTAGTGATTTTGATGATAATGAATTGATGGCAAATTCACCACGTCACCATAATAATAATAATAATAATGGGTCACGTTTTTCATATGCAGAATCAAATACTGGGGTCATTGGAGGTGGTTCAAGTGTTCAATTAATTGGGAAATTAAGTGGACAAATTCGTAGATTAGAAACAGAAAAATCAATTTTGAAAAATGAAAATGATGAATTGATTAATGTTAAAAAAGAGAGTACCGAGGAAATTGTTAGATTAATGAAAGAGAATGAACAAGTTCAATCATTACAATTTGAGATCAAAAGATTACAAGAGCAAGTTGAAATTTATACTAAAAAATATGAAAAGACTTTAGAAATATTAGGTGAAAAATCCGAAGTTGTTGAAGAATTGAAAGCAGATATTGTTGATTTGAAAGATTTATTAAGATCTCAAGTTGAACAAATCGTTGAATTACAAAATCAATTGATGAAATGAGTGGAGTAATATTTAAATAAATGAGTTAAATAGATCAGATATATAGAATAAGACAATGATAAAATGAGAAAGAGTCTAGTAGTAACCTTGTTCCACAGCTAATTTTGTGTGTTCATCAATATCTTCAGCATCCCATGGATAACATAACCATTTGTCTGGAACAGTAAGACCAGAATAATAACGATCATTAATGATTTCAACAGGTAATTCTGCATTTTTTGGTTTATCTTTATTATGTAAAGCAAAAATAGCAAATTTAGTTTCCTCATTTAATCTATTTAATTTTGTTGCTTGTTCTTTAACATCTTTTTCCAATTCAGACACTGCATAATGTAAAGTAGTTCTTGTATCATCAACTTCATCAACAATCAAGATATTTTTACCAATTAAAGAATCAAAATGTTCATTTAATGCACCAAAATCTAACCATTGAGTTCTAACAACTTCTTTTCCAATTTGAGTGTCATCATTTGCATCATCGTTTAAACTTTCATATAAACTTAAACCAATGACTTGAATTGGAATATTTTTGGATCCTTTTTCTTTCAAGAAAGTTCTAAGGATTCTACTCTAAATGAAAAAAAAAGTGTTATTTTTTTTTAAAAAAGATGTTTGAAAAACATGCAAGAACATACTGGAATGTTACCACCACCACCGATACTTATTATAATATCTGGTTTGAATTGCTTGATTTTATCAGCAGATTCTTTACACAATTTGTGGATGTGGTTGTAAGAAAAATATAATTTTTCAGCAGACATATTTTATCCGTCAAGAGTAATAACAACAAAGAGTAATTAGTACTGAAACTAATAACCAAAGGAGAGGAAAGAAAAAAAAAAAAGTCAAGAAAACTTGACACAGATTTTAGAAAAAAATAATTTTTTTTTCTTCAAACTTTTTTTTTCTGTTGATTTTTCGTCAAATTTCCCAAAATGGCAAAACGGCGCTTATTTTTTAATTCTTTTCGTCAAAATTCAATTTTTTTCGTTTTTGCAAATCGCCGTTGAAATTTTTTTTTTGACAGAAAAAACATGCTGCGAGTTCATGCACAAAAATGTATTCTACGCAGAGAATAAGAAGAATCTTGCATGGAGACACAGAGAATTGTTTACGATGAAGTTTAACAGTCACGTGATGAGTAGTATAAACTTTAGAGTTACAACAACCAGAACTAAATTCTAGTCAGATGCAAATGTTTATTCTATTTATCAAAACATTTAGTTGTTTGCTTTCTATATATTATTTTTTTTGTTTACATTAATATTGTACAAGTTTTCCTACTCTTCATCTTCTTCATCTTCAACAGCTTCCTCATTTTCCTTTCCAACATCATCATCATCATCATCATCTTCTTCTTCAACATCAACTTCTTCGGATTCTTCTGAATCAGAATTACCAGCTGATCCAATTACCGCACCATCTGCATCATCTGTTTCACCATTAACATAAACAATGTTCTCTTCGGCTTTCTTAATTTTGGAATCATTTGAATTTAATGAAATTTCTGGCTCTACTATATTTTCTAATTTCAATTGATTTCTTAATTCTAGTTGAGATTTCAATAACTCTAAACGACCTTGTAATGCTAATAATTTTGGTAATTGTTTCAAATCAGATTTAATAGATTTTGAAACTTTTTTCAAAGATTTTTTATCAATTTCACCTGTTCTAGATAATAATAACCATTTCAACCAAATATTTAATTCATCAGCTTCACTTGGATTCATTGCAATCTTGTCAGATAATTTTGCCACTAATGGTGTATAAACGTAATCTTTCATTGAACTGATAGTAAATTTGATTTTAGATAATTCAGAATTTGATATTAAAACGTTAAATAATCTCTTGTCATGATCACCTAAAACTAATTTTTCAATTGATGTAGGTAATTCAAGTTCTTCAAGTTGGAATTTTGATTTGTCAATTTTTTTATGAACTTTGTTTAAAATTTTGGCTGGATTTGAACCTTTAGCATTAGCGGAATTATCAACGTATTTAACATCAATTTCAATCTCTGAAGAATCAATTTCATTTAAATCTAGTGAAACAAATTTCGCCTCGAAATCAATCCATGAGATTATTAACTGTGATTTGTTGATGATAAAATCATTAAATGAAACATTATCATTGTTTGGTGTTATAACTGTTGATTTTTTATTGAAAATTTGAACTTCACCATCTGAATTTAATGAAATTAACTCATTGGCAATTTCAATCTTAGTCACTGCAGATGAAGTTTCAAAACCTTCCACGATTTGTTTAGTTGATAATGAATATTTAATGATTTCTTCCTCCTGTCCAATAAACAAACATCCATCATCAAAATTGATTGAACTGATTGTTCCTATATGTTCATCTTCAATAGTTAAAAATAATGAACCATTAGATTTGTTGTAAATACTTAAAGTATCATTAACCACAGCTAAATAAACTTCATTTTCATATTTAAACTCTTTAATCAAGGACACCACACCTTCTTGATTCTTTAATTTCAAGACATTAGTTGGCTTGAATTTTTCAATTTCATATTCATATAATTTATTTGATTCCACCGCTGCTACCCAAAATGAGTTTTGTAAAGACGCAGCAACACTACTGAGCTCAACTTTAGTATCGATATCATTAATCAAATTCTTTTGGTATGGAGAATACACCAAAATATGACCATTCCTTAGCATCACGATCAAATAACAATGTAAATTCTTGACACCATCTCCATTCACTTCAACATCCACAGAATGTCTTCTCTTCTTCTTACTAGAGTCAACTGCACTTTTTTCATCTTGTAATATCCACTGGAACGCAATGACTTCATCAGTAGGATCCAATTCATAAGCATTCAATAACTTAGCATCAATTTCCACACCATTTTCTTGATTCTGTTTTTTGCCCACTGCTAAAATGCTGATTTCCTTTTTCCCTAGTTTCAGTGCACTGGTGGCATAGAAAGTACCTGTTGGATCAAATTTCCCTTGCACAGAAACCATTTTGACCTCTCAAAACTGATGAATTTTCTAACTTAAATTTTATGAAATAAATTTTCTGTAAATATTTTTTTTTTCTGTATAATAAAAAAAAATTAAAAAAAAAATTTTTAGTCGTCAGCAATTACAAAGGAATTTTTCACTTCTTGAAGCTCTTAGCTAGACTACAATGTAAAGGTATAAAATGGGTAATTGTATTGTATGCATTCTATTACACTGTTAAATAATCAAAATTTTAAATTATATGGACAAGATTTGTTGGAATATTTGTTGCTCATCAGCAGTTAATCCACCAAATAACGACTGATATTTACCAGCATCTGATTGTTGAATCCCTGCAACTGCATCTTTGAAAATCGCAAAAACATTAACTTGATCTAAGATTGAATGAGCCAATGGATCTTCCACCACATCATCGTCATCATCATCGTAAAAACCAACGGTGTTCAATCTTTCAGCTTCTGCAGATAAATATTTCAAATAATCATCTGTCGCAGCAGCTTCAGCTTCTGGATCAACGTCTTCATTGACCCATCCAGCGTCATCATCATCGTCCTCATCTTCTTCGTCATTGAATCTTCCGTCCCCTTCATATGAATATTCAGTTTTTCTTTTCTCTAAATCAGTAATAGCTTTTGGTAATAAAGATAACAAGATTGCAATCTTGGATGAGATTTCTGTTAAATTGCCAGATAATTGATATTTAATTAAATCATCATTTGATAAATTAACTAAAGTTAATAACGCTAAAACAGATAATTTCAAATCAAAAACTCTTTGATAATTAGGAATCAAATCAAACCATTTTTCAAAGAAAACCATTAAGAATTCATTTTGAATTAAAACTTGTAAAGTTGTTTGAGGAGATCTAATTAAACAACTAACAATTGTATTGATCATATTGATATAATAAGCTTTACTCATTTCTTCATCTTGATTAATTTTCATACTGGTAATAATAGTTGAAACCATATGAATGATATAAGGTTCTGCATTTTCCTCTAAGATGAAAATGAATTTTTGTGCAATTTCTCCAGCTGCAGCTAATTCAGTAGAGCCACTATCTTCATTTTGAATAATATATTTAAATAAATTGAAAAAACTGTTTTGTAAAGATTGATCATTTTTAATAGTCTCAGCACCAAAAACTAAATAATTATTAATTGCAGGCATCCAATCTTCTAAATATAAGATTGCAATACCTTCACTAATTGATTTAGTTAAAATATGGAAACATTCCCAAACAATTGGAGAAATTTCACGAACCAAAAAAGTTGAATTTTCAATCAATTCACCAACTTCTCTATAAAAATCTTCTAACCCATTGAATAAAACAAATTGGAAAACTGGTGCAAAAGTTTCTTCTAATTTATGAACAATTTCACTTGAACTTTCAAATGACAATAACACGGTGACCATTGTGTTTAATAAACCTAACGCGGCCATTTGTTTATCAGTTAAGTCATCATATCCATCTTCGTTAACTGAATCTGGATCAACGTTTGATGCGTCATTTAATTCATTTGCTAACCTTAGAAATTGTTGAGTTAAACTGGACATTAGGTCAACACCAAATGGTTGTAATTGTTCACTAAAAGATTCCACGATTTCTTGCATCACTGCGGAAATTGCATCGGATTCAATTGTGTTTGACAAAACTAATAATTTTTGCATAGTTGGTAAAATAACTGAACTTAATGCTTCTTTAAATTGAGGAATTTTAATGAAATTTTGTAAAGCTAACGAGGCTTCTAATTGAACAGGTAAATTTTCATTATTTAAACCATCTAAGATTCCATGATAAAGAACACCCAAGTTTTGTTCATTTTTAATTTCAATGTCTGAAAATTTCGAAGAAACTTCACAAGTTCTTGCCTTAATGAATGGGAAATTTGAATTGAAATGTGGGAAAACTAAACTTGATAAAAAATCTTCCATTTGAGAATAATATTGTGAATTTTCTTTAACTAATGGATCAGAGATTGTAGAGATTAAACGTAATGCACCTTCTAATTTTTTAGCGACTTCTAAATCTTTATTTGCAGGATTTTTCAAATCATTTAATAAAGTGAAAACAAATTGTAAAATTGGTTCTAAAGTGGTTTTCTTCTTTTTAGTGATCAAAGTGATTAACAAAGAGGTTGCTGCGACATCCGAAGAATTATTTTCCTCATAGATGTCCAATTGACTATGAATATAATCTTGAGGATCATTTTCAAACATTTCTAAAGTTTCATCAGTTGGACATAATAATGGATAAATGAAATGAGAAACCAGAATAATGAAATGAGGTTTAATTAATGCCCATGAGAATTTCTGAGTGACACCATTATCAATGAATTGGATGATGTAGTACAGTGATTCTTTACTTAAATATAATTTACCATTACACCATTGATCGATTTGTCCAAAATATAAATTCAGTAGATTTGGGATAGCGTTATCATTGAATATTTTCTTGAAATCATCATAAGAATATTTTTTGGATAATGAAATGGAAGAGTATCTTTGAAATAATCTGTATAAATTAGCATAAGCCCATTTTTTACATTTGATCCAAGGATCCAAGCTTCTTTCATTTTCATCAAGGTTTTTAATGTAATTTGGTAAAATTTTATTGATGATTGAAACGTGAAAATTTGACCAACTAACAATGTTTTCAATTTGCTGTAAAGGTTTTGGTAAATCATAATAAGTTGCAAATTTATAAGATTTCAATAATAATTTAACCATTTCACCAGCCTCTGGGTTTTCTTCAATGATCAAAGAATCACCAACTTTCAGCAACAATGGGAAGTAATTGTTGATAATGAAATCCAATTCAGGACGGTCTTCATTCTCGGTCCATCTATAAGATCTGCAAATCTCAGAAAGACATAATAACCCAGTATAAACAGTGTTTAGATCCTGTGTTTGCAACAATTTTGTCACCACGTCTAGTAATGAGGACCATTTCTTAGAGTAATCAGCTGCAATGATGATAGTTAACGCAGAGATCAGTTGTTTTCTAAGCTGTGTGTTGGTAACAATCAGAGTATTAATGATTCTTTCTCTGATGATTGGTTTCTCATCAGCATCAATCCCATCCTGATCTTTATTACTGCCAGACGCATTCCAACGACGCACGACTCTGTTTTTAAAGAACACTGCGGCGGCGACTCTGATCCCCAAGCTCACTTCTTGGTTTGCAATGATGTCCAGACATGCGCCCAAAAACCCAATGGCTTTCTCTGCCTGTTTCAGCTGGACCTCTGCGTGTCTTCTTGTCCCTTGGTCTGCTTGCAGCGTTGCCTGGAAGCAGCCGAGCAGGCTCATCGCGTTGATCTCCATCTTCCTCTTTCTGTTTCTCTGAAATGTTGATGGAAATAAATTTTTTTTTCTTCTCGTTGTAAATAAATATTTTTTTTTGTTGTTGTTTTGGAAGGCCAAAAATAAAAATTGTTTGCTGGAATCATTTGAACAGAAAGAAAACAGAAGATTTTAACGACTGAAAGAAAGATGCTTTTTGCTCCATTCATCCTGCTAGGCGTCTCGCTGCTGGGATTGTTGTTTTTTGACAAAATTCCGCGTTTGAATTGGATTCCTACAATCGATTCTGGAGGTAGTATAAGCGTTTGCGGTTATACTTTATACCATACTAACACCTTTTGTTTTATTTAGCTAAACCAGCCATTGATGCTGCTCCTGAGATTGAGAGAGTCACCACCACACTGGTCGGTACTGAGACTGCAGCCACCAATGTCCCACAATTGGACTGGTTGAATTTAGATGATGTCTACGATTTGTTGAAAAATAGCAAAGTTTATGATATCTATCAGTACTTGGACAAATTCTTGGACTACCAGATCACAGAGAACTTCAATATGGTGATGTTTGCGTGTGTCAGCAGCACAGTGCTAGTTGCATTGGCCTGTTGTGCTTTCCCAAGTTCCACAGTGGATGATGATGATGATTATGGATCAAGTGAAAGAGCGAGTAATTTGAATGGTGCCAATTTGGAATACAATGATGATGATTTGGTTCCTGTTTGTACAGGTAAAGGTGCAGTAGAGGAAATGATATTAGTAGAGGCTTATTCTGAGACTCCTGTTAAGAAGAGTGGAAAGAAGTCCAAGTCTAGAAAGCATTGAACTCTTTTTTTTCTCCAATCACCTTCAGCTACCAATGACACTACATTTTATTTTACTAATTAGTTTACACCCTACATATGAATCATGATACCCATTTATGCTCCAATTTATGATCAACATTCTATTTGTTACGACTCATTCCATGCAATTTTTTTTTTCTTCTTTCAATATTATATTCTATTCTATTCAAATTCGTACTATCAATCCAATCAACGTAGCGTAACACACAACACTCATCACTCCCAGATACAATATGAAATTCCCACTGGTCCTATAGTGCAACTTCTCTGTCTCAACATCAAAATAATCCTCCATATGCTTGCTTCTATAAACCGTGATCCCAAATATACTTATCCCATACACGGTGAACAAAATCGCAACAGGTAGGAATTCCTTAGTGAACAATTTAGCAATGATCAGTCCCAATGACAACGATGCTATACAAGCTCGTGAATACGCTCCATCATAAGTTCGTTGTTCAGCTAAAGGTCAAGGGAAAGAAAAAAAGGTTAGTTATTAATTTCAACACAGTAGAATTCAGTACATTGTTTACCTCTTATGTCCAGCTGTCTTGCTTGTTTAAACACAACGATGCTTCTCTTGTCGCTGATTGTCATACTGTTGGTGGCATTGACTGTGATTGTCTTTTAATACAATCACACTATTTATTGAAAAAGTGAATTTAATTTTCTCATTTATCTTCATTCTCAAACAAGACTTCAGAACCTTCGAAATTAAAGTGTGCTCCACGGCCATTAAAGTACCGCAATTAGCCACATGGATTAACGCCTATCTGCAATACAGATTGATTGATTTGGTTACAATTTGCAAGTTTGGTGAATGAATGACTGTGTTTATTTCACTGAATTTTACTTACTAGCCATGACTTGAAATTGAAGAGCTACTTTTACATGTAACGTGTACTTATATATTCTTGTATGACATTTGAGCAGCTGATTAAGTTGACTAATATTAACAATTTTTTTTTTCCTTAGCTTGGTGGGTGTGCTTTAAGCTTTTCAATATTATAGAAAATATCCAGGACATGAAGTGATTTTAGGATATGAAAAGTTTAGATTAATGCGATAAGCTTGATACTGATCGGTGATTCAAAGGTGTGTTGATTTCAGGACGCTGATCCATGTATGATGTTAGTGTTTTGAAAACTAACCCTTTTTTTAAGTACCTATGTCTGTTGGAAATGAAAGAATTAAGAATTAAAGCACTAAAGCAATTTGAAATCTTAATTGATTAAAGAATCATTTCTCATTTGATGACGAGGGTTGATTACTGCTGAGTGCTGACACAACCATCAAAGGGCTTGGACTCTTTTTTTTTTTTTTTTTTTGAATGTTTCTAATATTCAAGTTTTTATCAATATCAACATGACAATTATTTGAATCTACAATTTTGCAATAAGCTTGTTGTCAATACACTTAAAGATCTATTGATCTACATTTCTAGGGTTATAATTCAATACCGTTGAGTCTATCTATGAAATAAGCATTCAACACAAACACAATTAAATATCTTAAAAACCTTTTTGTGTCATACATACCCAAAAACAGAAAACCAATAAATTCATTCTTCATCTTTACATCTTACACCACAACCACCAGCTTGCACCCAATTCAATCATGTCCACTCAAACAGTTCATCACATTTCAATTTTTGAAGCAGCATTCCTTCCGTTCATTGTAAGTGAAAGTGATCTGACTTACAAAAACGTATAATAACATTTTTGAAATTGAAGGGAATTGGATATTTCATTTCTGATCCAACAATATGGGCAAATTTCCTTAGAGTTGTTCCTCCACAATTACTGTTATTTGGAATCATTGGATTTTTCTTATTATTATCATTTTTCATTGTTCAACTTTTCCTGACAACTATTGTTCTGGGTCCATTAGGTCTTTTCACTTCATTATTTGCCTTCTTCTTTCAAGTTAATTGGCTCGTCGTTAAGATTTCAGATCAGTTCCTTTTTAAAGCCCTTTTGGATAATTTGTTTGATAGAGTTATGTGTGTTCATGGGTATGATGATGTTGTTATTAGAGGAAGATTGATGAGAAGATTGAATGTTTCTTATATGACTTCTATCAAAAGACAAATCTTGGATTTTCCAAACAATTATATTCTTCATCCTTTCAGTATTTTCAATACAAGATTTGTTAATATCCTTGGTTTGATTCCTGTTTTAGGTCCTATTCTTCATTCAATTATTACTGCTCAAATTAGAGGTCAATCTTATCATGCAAGATATTTCTTCTTGAAAGGTACCAACACTAGACAAACAAATCTGTTTATGGCCCAAAAAAGATATCATTATTGGATCTTTGGAATGGTTGTTGGTTTACTTGAAATGATTCCATTTTTGGGTACTTTTTTCGTCTTTACTTCAATGACTGGTGCTGCTATTTGGGCAACTAGAATTGAATCTTCTGCTAAACAAGCTGCTATGAAACAACAAAAATCTTATAACCCAAAATTATCAATGTTTGATGCTTGATTCTTATCCCTAATAATTCAAGTCAATAAACGACTGCTACCACCATTTCTTTAAAAAAAAAAAATTGATTCATTAATTCATTAAATTATCTATTTACAAGCTTTACTCTCCTCCCTTTCTTCTCTTTTATAAACTAAGCAATGGCACCTATACTCATCAATAACAATTGTATTAAAACTTGTAACGTCCAAAACCCAACTCTTTTAATCCTCAAAGTTCTAACTTCTTCATCAGCAACATAATTAGCAAATGCATCATAAACTTCAATACTTATATCATCCATCAACATAGAATCATATGCAGTCCAACTACCGGCAAAATCTTCAACATTTTTAACTATTCGACATTTTATTGGGATGTATGTCTTTCTTGAATTAATATAACCAACAATTGGTCTAATTAATGCATAATTAACATATGATAATTCCGGTGTAAACATTGGCACCGCAGCTTTAACATTATTCAATTTGATTTGTAAATCAAGAATGAAATATTTCTCTGGCTTATTATTCTTATTTTCATCATCTTGATCATCATCATCATTATTGTTGTTTTTATTTTTAAATTTATCATGTTTAAGAATTTTAGCTCTTCTTGCCTCTTTAGTCAAACTTTCTCCAATCGTGGACAAAATCTCACCAACATTAACACCTTCATCTTCAGGTACCATTATATCCCCAATCATATCAACTCTACCTGAAGTAATCCATCCAAATGGACCTTCCATCCCATTGTTTAAATGATCAACGTTCAAAGAATCAACTCTACATCTGGTAACACGTTTCCAAACATCATTATGAGCTGAGTTGAAAGTTCCATCTCCATTCGAATGGAAATCTGAAGCTAATTGACGTTTATGAATGGTGAATAATGAACCATCATATGAACCACTAATATCATTGGCATTCAAAAAATCATAATAAAGCCAATGTTTCCTTAAAATAGGCAATTCACAACTGAATATACTAACATTAAAAGGTCTGAATCCATCTGGTTGAGCTAATGTAAATAAAACATCATTCATTCTAAAATTATTAATTTCAAAATCACCTGGTTTGGCAACATTTAAGTAGTTTCTTGGATCATCATCTGGATCCCAGTGAACATTAGTACGGTCTATTATTCCTCTCATCCCATTGATCTCAACTTCATCTAAAATTCCTCTCCCATTGAAAAATTTAGTGAATGATAATGAAACATTAACTTGATCCATTGTTAAGTCAAACTGTGTATAATTCCCATCATCAAATTCTTCATCACCATCAGTATACTCATTCTGATTCCCAGATGATTGATCCATTTCAACAACACCATTTGGATTCAAATTTTTCCTATTTTGAGCATCAATTGAATTTGACGCAGCAATGGCAATTGCATCAGCTTGTGAACCTTTTTCAAATGAGTTTTTCCTTTTATTTTGTGGTCTTTTAGAGACAAAACATTTATTGAAACTAATTTTCCCATCTCTCCAATCTGGAACAATGGCACTCTCAAAGACAACTGTCATTCCTGTGTTTTTAGTGATGAAATTTCCTAAAGTTTTAGCAACCAATTCTTGTGCGAAAACGGTGTTCATAAGATAGATAATCGAAGAAACAAATGTGGTTGTTCCTAACACAATCAGCAAGACGTTTCCAACAACGATCCACGAAAAGAATGCACTAAAATCATCAACGTTGAATGGTTTGGGACTTTTCTTTAAAATCCATTTGAGTCTAATTTTCAATCTTTCCGCAAAAGACGTGGCATTGGATAGCAGATGTTCTTTCATCTGTTGTTGCGGTGTCTTTGGAGGCATAGGCTCAATTTTAGGTGGTGCTGGTGGTGGTTCCCTTGGGTCTTTTGGACTATTATTGATAAATCTTGCTAATTTCATCATTGGCACTGTATTTCGCTGGATATTCAGTCTATTTGCGTGTAGTAAGCTTGTGGTAGCCAGTGGCCGTATATTGGATGCTCTAAGACATCGCCACATGTCGCAAGCCTTCAATGAAAGTCGATTATCAGTGGTGAACTTGGGAAAATTATGTTTAATTCCTAATAATACAAAAATTAAATTTTCTTTGTCTTATATAAAGAAGAAAAACCGGAAAATGTGTGCGTACTACAATATGTAATGGAAACTAACAATTACATAACGAACTTTTGTATCAAACATTTCTGTAGTCTTTTCTATTTTACAAAACAACAGTGGCTGTGATTAAGCCCCTAGCTGTATCCTTTGGCAACTAATGCTTTTTCTATAGAGTCCCAAAAATAATTCAAAACTTGAATGTCTTTGAATCGTCTAGTTCTATCCACAGCTATTCTTTCCACGTTCCACTCCAACACTTTCGGTGGCACAACGTCATTAGCATAATGGAAATAGAAACCTCTGACTTTTTGAAACAATTGGTTTGCTGTGTTCCATTTATAATTCTTGAATTGCCATTCTTGACCAGTGGTGAAAACTGCAACAACTCTATCCCAATACTCAGGTTTAGTAAACTTATCTGTGTTATTAACAACCAAAAACGTTACTGATCCTAGTTTAGGGAACTCATGTGTTATATTTCTGATGTCTGATTCGTCATTAAACAATTCAAGAGCCTTTGGATCAGTGGAACCTGTTTCATAGAAAACACCATCTTGTAAGAAAGGCTTAATGTTTTTAATTGAAAGTAATGCAGATGCTGCTGGTGAAATTAAAATGATTGGATTTTGACGTCTTTTCTTGATACCACCATTACTTGTTGTGGCTGCTGATTGTGATACTGATGGATCTGATTTAGATGAAGATTTTCTTTTCAATACTTTGACAATTTTAATTTCACATTCTCTCACCGTGCTGGCAAAATTAGTTGGTTTGACTCCTCTTAACGCGGTGTTACTGTCCACTAAAGAACGCTCATTCTCTAGCACAGCTTTCAAGAATGGATCTTCTGCCTCTTCATCTCCAGTTTTGGAAGTGGTGTCTGTTGTTTCCTCAGCTTTAACTGAGGAGTCATTGTTCAATGTAGAGTCATTGTTGTCCTTTGAACTAACAATGAATTGGGACTCGTCAGTGGTCCCATTGAGCCAGGAGATCAGATCGTTTCTTTGAGAGAAGGACAATGTCTGGATCTGTTTCTTTGTTGAATCTTCTAGAAACTCGGCAGACGACAAATCTCTATTCATCCATGAGTACACCACCACTAGCAAAGTGATTGGCTTGCTGTCCACCACGAAGTCTGTCTCTGTGCTTAAATCAAGCACTTCACCTGAACTCAACTTCACTTTCTGTGCTGCTGTGATATCCTCTGTCTGCTCTCCATTTTCAAGCAGCAGAACAACGCTCTTTCTTGCTGCTGTGTCCTCTTTCAACTGCTCCAACACGCTCATTTAGCTGTCTTCTTCTTCTTGTCTCTTCTTGTCTTCTAAAATCATCAATTTCGCCACCAATTTTCAAAACAAAACAAATCAGAAAAAAAATCAACATTTTTTTACCCGGAAACTTGAATCTAAAAGCTGAAATTTCCAATATTTTGAAGCATTTTGATGAACAGTTAACAGAGGTGAATTTCTTGCAAGATGTTTCGCTGTGTGAGCAGATTGACCAGATCTCATTACGGCTTTAATGTGTTTAGTGTGAGATCATGCTCGGATGCAGCAAAATCAGCTCAAAATACAGCCAAAATTGAGTCTTCTACAAACAATAACAATGCAATTGCAATGAAGCAAGAACTGTACATGATAGATCCAGTGACACCAGGTTCAGTGTTTTTCCTGCCGCATGGAACAAGAATTTTCAACAAGCTGGTAGAGTTCATGAAGTTTCAGCAAAGACAGTTTGGGTATGAAGAAGTTATCACACCTTTGATCTATAAGAAACAACTATGGGAGAAATCCGGTCATTGGGATAAATATAAAGATGATATGTTCAGAGTTGAAGGTAATGATATAGCGAAAGAAGAGTACGGATTAAAACCTATGAACTGCCCCGGTCATTGTATCGTGTTTGGAAGATTTGAAAGATCTTATAATGAACTACCAATTAGACTATCTGATTTCAGTTCTTTACATAGAAACGAATCCACTGGGTCATTATCCGGGCTCACGCGTGTTAGAAGATTTCATCAAGATGATGCTCATATTTTCTGTACGCCTGATCAAATCTATCAAGAAATTCAAGCAAATTTACAACTAATTGATAAAGTTTATGGAATTTTCCAAATCCCATCATATAAATTGAAATTATCAACAAGACCCGAAAAATACATCGGTAAGCTAGAAGAATGGGAACATGCAGAATCGGTCTTGAAGCAAACTTTAGAAGCCTCGGGGAAACATTGGGAAATAAATGAAGGTGATGGTGCATTTTATGGTCCAAAAATTGATGTTGTCTTAAAAGATCAATTTGGTAAAGAACATCAAACTGCTACAATTCAATTGGATTTCCAATTACCACAAAGATTTGAACTGAAATATCACTCTGATGATCAAAATGATTTAAATAAAACTCCAATTATGATTCATAGAGCTGTGTTTGGCTCATTAGAAAGATTTTTGTCTATCTTGATTGATCATTTTAAAGGGAAATGGCCATTTTGGTTGAATCCAAGACAATTATGTATCATACCTGTTAATAATTCATTTGATCAATTTGCAAAGAAAATTAAATCTGAAATTGTTGGTGAATCAATTTCCCTTAATGATTACAATTTTTATATTGATATAAATAATAAAGCTGAATCTGTTCCACTAAGAGTGAAAGAGGCGAGATCAAAAGGTTATTCTTATGTCATTATCGTTGGTGAAAAAGAAGTAGAAAGTGGAGAATTATGTCTTAAACAATTGAAAAAAAATGGTGAAGTTTTAAATTTGAATACTGAACAAATTAGAAGTCATTTTATTGAAAAAATTAAAACTTTTCAAATATAGAGAACGAACTTTTAATACCAATCCTGTATATATTCAATGAGATAGAATAATTGACTCATTTTTGAGTAGATTTTGTTGTACTAGTATTTTTCACCAAATTTATAGTTTGTGGGTCAAGTTCTGGTAATTTTAAGAAATTAGCTGTTAGCTCAAATAATGGAGTTTGATTATCAACTAAAGCTGGGAAATGCTCATATAAATTTATGGGTAAATAATCAATACTTTTCTGTAAAAATAGAGTTTGTTCTTCAAAATCTTGATTTTGTAATAATTGTAATTTTTCAATAGTTTCTGTTATTATGGAACTCATTTGTAATTGAATTGTTTGTCTTCTGTGAATTTCCTTTATCAGATTAAAGTATGATTTTTGAAACTCTTTATATTGTAATATCAGCTGTGAAGATTCCTCACATAGTCTTATCAATGCTGTCTTGAAATTATTGAATTCAATTTGTTCTTTACTCAACACTTCTGATAGTACGACTAGCTCTGTATTTCCAAAATTTGTCATTACTTCCAACAGTTGCTTAAACCCATCATCAAACTCAATTTTGTTTTTAGTATGGAAAAATTCCCCCAATTTACCAAAACAATGATCGAAATCTTCAAAACAATTTTGTAAATCATTAGCGACTTTGGAACTCTCTTTGAAATCATTTGCAATGACTTGAAATAATTCTTCTTTCTCTTTATCCGGTACATCAACTTTTTTCTCCCAAATATCATCAGCTTGTTTACATAAATCATAATGAGTAGCTAAGGACTCAATAAATAGGGCAATGTCTTGTTCATAAGTGTGTATATCATCAAGATATTCCACCACCCATGATTCTTGGCTCTGTTTATTGGAACTAAGCTCAATATCACTGAATTTCTGCTTAAACTCATCAATCTTAAATTGGATCATATCAATTTTCCTTATTCTTTGTTCTTTCATTTCATATTTGAATTTACCCAGCAGATCCTCTTGTGTCTCCAGTGTATCCAAAGCTTCAGTTGATACAAAATCATATAGTCGGCTATTATTAATATCATTATTCGAAAAAAAAGGATCAACATCTATTGATTTCATTTCATCATATTGATTCAATAAATTTGTGATGGCTTTTTTCAAATACACATCTGATTCTATAATTCCAGTGTTTCTTTCATCGTATGACTGTCCAATTGACTGTTTCACTAGTTCTAATAAGCTCAATTGTTGGGTTATTGCATCAATCAAAAAATTAGATTTGGTGGTTAATTCATCATCTAGTTCAATAATCTCTTTAATTTTTTGCATTTTTTTGTTTGCCTCATCACCAATTCGTTGTGCAGTTGCTAATTTATCTGTTGCATCTCTTAACCATAGTTTTGTGTCCATTCTTCTTGTGTTGTCTGTTATTCAAAATTTGTCTCAATTTTAGAACTCCAATTTTTTCAATCATGACGGAATTCGAATGCTGCTCGAACCGACAGTTGTAGATAAATCATAGAGCGGTACACTTTGAAGTTGACACTATAATTTGATATTACATACAAAAGAAAAGGTATACATTAACACAAAACATTGTACATCTACTAAATGATAAAATGATACCCTGGTTTTGCTTTTTTTGAAATTCACACCTACTGGTGATAATTATCAATCAGCACATGAT
Source organism: Starmera caribaea (assembly GCA_030565045.1). NCBI lineage: Eukaryota > Fungi > Ascomycota > Saccharomycetes > Phaffomycetales > Phaffomycetaceae > Starmera > Starmera caribaea. The sequence continues at coordinate 28,118 of JAJMAV010000054.1, forward strand.
GCTTCAAACTTGGCTTTATATCGATGAAAAAATCGTTATTGAACAGAATGAAATTCAATTAAACTGGTTATATCGCTCATGAGATCTCATGTGATTTGAGATGATTCATAATATATATATATATATGGCTTTCTGAAGAATTACTCAGTATTGAGTATGTAAGCAATTTTCATTTTGTTTATAAATATAACCGACCATCAACTTCTTTATACTTATCTTGAAGTAAATAGTCTGGTCTCAATGCAATCATGTCATTAAAAATACTATAACGGATACCACTGATGTTTTTGGGGTGGATGCTTCCAGGGATTTTACGCCTAAATTTCATAAAATGTTGACAACACAAGGGACAATGAACTTCACCTTTTTGCAAACACCACAAGTCAATGCACTTTTGATGAAAAATATGATTGTTACATAGCATCAATCTGACAATTTCGTTATTCTGAAACTGATCCAAGCAAATTGGACATGAATCTTTATTTTTGATAAATTTATCTTGCTGCAATTCTAAAGTTAAGTAAGACGTACACGATTGAAAAACAAAATTGTCATTCACCTTGATCTCTTTCAAGATTCCACTTTCATTTTCTTCTCCAGGCAAAACCACTGGATTGAGACCACACTTTGAGAACCAAAAAGGCAATTCTTGCAGACAAAATCCATCCAAATGGTTGTAAACCAAAGATGGAGAGCTCAAGAGACGATGAGTCTTTGGTAGAAAGTCGCCAATTGCATAAACCATCATTTTCTTTGTTGCATCCCCATAATCAACAATCTCAGGTTTTAAAAAATAGCCACCAGGCTTATTTGGGTTAACTGTTGATAATTCTTTTAATTCATAAAGATAGCGATGAAATAGTTCCCCATTTTTCTCTTTACGAAAAGTATGAGTATCTTCAAAACAGTTATTTATACTAGTTGATTTTGTATAAGGTGTTGGTGATCTTCCATGTCTCACATATAATGGCTTATTTCCATGAGGAAAAAATGAGCAAATTTGTTCATCAAGAAAAGTGCACTCAGTATAGTGAACGCCAATCATTATAATTGGTATTTTATTGTACCTATTTCTATTATCATCATTAGTCTCAAATTTAAACCCTCTGAAAAAATTCTGGTAACCATACAGTTTATTATCTAGTTCACCTTTTTCTAACTTCTCAAGAAATTCTTTTACACCAGTTTCTCGTTCATTGGATTCCAATTTATCGTCAAATCGGTGACCATTTTGATCTTTAATACCAAATGCTTCTGTTGATTGAATTTTTAGGGTATAGAATTTCAACACTTCTTTTAATCTAACCAGTCTATCCTGAGCAGAATTAGCAGATAATTTTTCTTCTGAAGAACGAGAAATAGTTGAATCCAATTCAGTTATTGTTGAGTCATTGTTAGCAAAATCATGAATATTCCCTTCGACTCTCAATTTTTTCTTAATATAATCATTGTAAATTGGGTCTTTAGTTGGGAATAATGATGGGTCCATGTTTCAAGATAATAGTTTCTTTGGTTGAATCAATCAAATAATAAAAAACTTTATTAATATCATTGATTGTCAAAAATTCAATAATGAGCCGAATCAGTTATATACCTCAAGTTTCAACAAACTTTCATACTTCATGAATGGTCGACCCAAAATTATTCAAAAACTCAATCTTTGCAGGAATATTTTTTCCTAATATGTATGTATGATTTCCAAGATGCCAGTGTATGTACGAGTTAAGTGGTCATGCTTCTCATCAAAAAGTTGGAAGGTTATAAAAGCTCTCAATTTTATAAATGCTCCATTGCTCGAAGCGAGACTCGAGAGTCGATGCTCATTGTTATGAATTGTATTGCGGTTTTTTTATTTTTTTGCCAATTCCGGTTCATCTTTTGTCTGATTTGGGAAGTTTGCCTAATCAGGATTTTGAGATTTGGAAATTACTGATATTTTTTGTGTCACTTTCACTGATGGATCAAAGAACTGTACTTTGTGGGTCTGTGACTCTGTGGATAATAGAAAGTGAATATGTAATTTAGAAAAGGGAGTTTATATCATCCACTATCTACAGACGTTCAAAGTTTTCATAAACAATACTAATCCCCATAGTTGAACATGTGCAGTACTACTAGTAATTATAAAGCTCCCGAACATAGCTAGCTAGGAGTGCAAGCCTCTTCTTGAATACTTGTGATTTGGTCAGTACCTGCAGTTCATGCCTCCACTGCTGGTTTTCTTTCGGCCGGATAAAGCAAGTTTGCGATGGCAACGTCCGGGAAAACAATTCTGGGAACAGCAAGTTAAAATTAAACATCCACAGTCACTAGTTAACAGAAATACTACTACTGAAAATAATGAAGATCTTTACGATTCTGAAAAAACATTGAGTGATTGATTGATGCGATTAATGTGATAAATTTTATGACTGGTTTTATATCATTATCTGGAATAAATAAATATCAATTATCAAGTACCATTTATGTAGTCAATTTGAACTCAGAAAATATTCATAAACCGCAGTACATACTAAATCAATATACAGAACCTGATTTAAAACCCCCCACTGAATTGAGAATTCAAATGCAGTAAATGATTATTCAAACAAGCTTCAGTTCTGTTTCAGATTTATAACATAAGCTTACCTCATAAAAAACAAAAAAAAAAAACTGTATTGACATCATCATTTCGTATCATCAGTTTCTTCAAGTTCCATAACCATAATATATTTGATATTGTCTAATATTATTTACACTGCTATGACTGATATTATACTTATTGTCATTACTTTTGCTGTTGGTCTTTTCAATATTTCAGATTTGGGGAACAATAAAATTCTATTGCAACATTAACATGTAGAACATACTCTAATAGTTATGAGAAAATTGAATGTTTCATCATAGTCATCGATAGTTGGAAGCGTAAAAACTAAAACATAAAAAGCTTGTTATAATCTTATTTGAAAATGTAAGTATTCACTACCATTTGGTAGTTGTCTTACGACAGTTCCTTCCTTTGGCCAATAATAAAAACAGCTTAATCTTTTCATTGTTTTGCTTTATATGCACTGTGAAAACTTCAATCAACAATCATTCTTTTTTATCTATAATGGGTACCTAATTCCAAATCACTCTATAATATTTTGCTTTCCAAATTTGCAATTGGAGTCTTTTCTTTGATTTCTTCAACTACCATTGATTGCTTTTCTAAGACCAATTTTACTATTGGTAATTGTGAAAAAAGGTAGAACCATTAACAGATCTGTATTCAACTGTAATAAAAGACGAACTAAAAACCTTTGACTCAAGATGAATTGGACCAGAGTCGGAAATATTTATTTTTGCAACTTCATATTTCTTCGATATCGTTGACAAAGGTTCTATTGTAATGTTGTTTAGAGGTGATGAAGGTGGATTCAGAAGTTTTGGGGTGTTATTTGGTAAAGAGTTAATGTCTTTTGACCTTATGGTGCTTGGTGTTTGAGCCTAAAAGACATGATATTCCTCTGAGCTTATGGTGTCTTGTCTCTTGATCACACGCGAACTATTCACGCTGTTGTGTTGGGCATCAATGTTTCTGATGGCTTTCAAGGGGGTCTGCTGTGTTGTAATATTATCGTTGTTTCTATCATTATTCTTGCCATTGATCTGTTGTCCCAGCTGTTGGTGCTGTTTATTATTTGCCACTGAAATAAACTCGAATTTTTTGTTTTCAAAATATTTTTTTTTAGCTGTAGTGTTATTATACACATTTCATATTGAAGAAATGAGCGATGACGAGTTCCAGAAGTTTGCCAATGGTGGATTGCATGATTTTGTGAACAGTTATGGTACAGATAGTAAAAAAAATGGTGTTAAAACCGTTCATTTACAACAAGACGAAGAAGATGATGTTGATGAAGATCAAGAATTGAAAGACTATGAAGATGAGACTCATGATCGCCCATCTTTCAATAGAACAACATTCATCAACAAGCCTATGATGTTCACTAAACCATCTGTTGTGTTCAGTACTCCTACAATTTCAACAGAAAAAGAGGAATCAGATACAGAAGATGTTAAATCCACTACTGAAAAATTGTCATCTATACAAGTTGATTACATGACACAAGCTGCTACAGATATAACAACGAGGAAACAGAATGCCTTCAAAGGAAGGAAGTATGGTATAGGTGCAATGTTGTTGAAAAAAATGGGGTATGTTGAAGGTAAAGGTTTAGGTTTAAATAATCAAGGTATCATTGAGCCAATTGAACAAGAGTATAGAAAACCAGGGACAGGTTTAGGTGAAAAAACCGATAGGAAAAAGGGAAAGAAAGATGATGAGATTGATTTACATGAGTTAGATGATGAGTCAAGTGATGAGGAATATTATAAAGGTGTTTCTAAAAAATCGTTGTTTCAAATTATCAAAGAATTGATGAGTATGGGAGTTGAAATTCCTGATCACGTCAAAAAAATGAGTGATGATGAAGCAACAGGGAATATTAACAATAATGAATTGAAAGTAAAATTGAATGAATTAAATGATCAGTTAATTGAACATGTTTCTTCTATCAATTTATTGAATCATGAACAAGAGCAAATTGAACAACAATTGGCTAGCATCGATATGCAAATTGAACAACGCCAATTTCTGAAATCTGAATTAATCAAATTATCATCATTTGTCAACACGATCGATTTAACTTCACAAACTGATTTACTCAATTTACTCCCATTAATTCAATCATTCACAGATTCAAATTTTAGTTCAATTCCAAACTTCAGTTATCAAAGGGAAATTCTCATTTTATTTCTTCCCACAATTAAATCTATATTGTCAAATTGGAACTCTGAAGATTTTCTAAATATTGACATTTATGACAAACTATCACATTTATATCAATTAACACCAGATGAACATATCCCAGACGAGTTAAACTACTGGGACTCGGCAATGAATGAACTTTTATATCCACTTTGGTGTCAATCATTTGCCACATGGGATTGTGTTTTGCAAGCAAATGAATTGATCAATATGATACATCAATGGAATGAAATTGTTGACTCTAAGATTTTGGAGAAATTTATGCTGAATGAAATTGTCCCAAAGATGATTAGTAAAATTGAGAATTGGGATGCAGTTGATGGTGGTGGTATTAGTGTTGGTTGGATTGGTGTGTTTGTTCCATATTTGGGTGAACATTTAGAAATTATTTTGAATAAAATGTTGGCAAAATATGGAGAATTTTTTGAAAACTGGGAAATTGGAAGAAATAGATTCGTTGATTTAAAACTTGATGAATTTTATGGATTGGGATCAATTGACAAAATTAGGGATTTGATCAGTAGGAAAATCTTACCTAAATTTTGTAAAAAAATATTGAGTCTGAAAATAGGTAATTTTGAGAAAAAATTTGTTGATGAATTGTTTGAATGGGGGGAGTATGCTATTAAATTTAATCAATTTAATGTGTTAATTAAAGGGTTGTTAAACACAATAAAAGCCCAAGTGTTTGAAAAATTACAAGGAAATCATAATGAGAAATTGAGAATTCAAAAATATTTACAACGATGGATTGATGAATTAATGAAATATTCATCGCAATACCCAATAATTATTAATGAGATTGAGGATATTTTGGATATGATTAATGAGTTTTTAGATGGAGATGAATTAATTGCAAGGTATGATGATCAGTTATTAGATTACGATATTTTATTGAAAAAAATTAGATATATTCATAGAGAGATTCCTTCTGATAGCGATGTTAATGGAATTGCAATTAATAATTTACAAGTCACTTTCAAAGATTTCTTGGAAGATTATTGTAATAAGCATGACTTGTTCATAATACCAATGAAGAATAATTTAAGCCAGGGACAATCTTTATTTAAAATCAGTGATGATGTTAATGGTAAAAATGGTGTTGTTTGTTATATTAAAGAAGATGTGTTGTATATGAATTATGGAGAAGATGTTTTCAACCCGGTATCAATCACAGTGCTGGAAAACATGTTTAAATGAATAGAAATGCGCTTACAATAGACATGCAGAATAATAATCAGTTAATTACATTCACTATTTACAGACGTAGTAGATACATATTTTTATTCAATCTATTCTTTTCTAACTTGTTGTTCTTCAGCAGCTGGTTCATCAGTAAAGATTTTTTCTTCGACAGGAGCAGCTAATTCTGAAGTAGCAGTTGATTCTTGTTGATTAGAAGCTGAAGATTCTTCATCCACTGGGATACTTTCATCATCTCTGATTTCTTCACTATAAACATCTGGGTATTTTCTAAAACAATCTTGCATGAATCTGAATTTCTCAATACAATCAACACCTTTTGGTTCAGCAGTGGAATAAACAAAACAACTGAAAGCGTCTTTGAATTCTTCACCACATGGTCCATGGGCCATACCACCTAAACATGGACAATCCCAGTTGATTTCACCAGTTTCTGGGTTGTAAGCAGCAGCTTGTTTACCTTCACCTTCTGCTTCACCTTCACGTTCTTCAGCAGTAGTTTCTTTAGGTTTCTCATCACTTGATTCTGCGGAAGTTGGTTGTTCAATCTTGCTTTCAGTTTTACCATGAGAATCTTTTGGTTGAGATTCTTCACTTGGTTGAACAGATTTGAATGTTTTTTCTTGAGATTTGGCATCTAAGAGCACTGGTTGGGAAGTGTAAATGCCAGATGCAATCCCAAAAGACACGATGGAAGATGCAATGATCCATTTAGCGTTGAAATGTCTTGCAGTAGAAGTAGCAGAAGAAGAAGACAAAGTTCTGGCTGCTGAAATTTTAGATTTTGAAGCGATTTGTCTGAAAGAAGCGGTAGCAGCTGTTTTGAACATTATTTGGGAGGGAACTTTTAAAGCTAGAAGTGGAACAACGAGAGTTCTGTTGGATGTTGGATGGAAAGTGGCCACTTTTGGTTGAAATAATTTCAATTTTGTCAGCAATTTTTCTTTCATTTTCAGCTGTAAAATCAAAAAAATTTCTAAAAATTCCTAAAATCAAAACAACACAGCAACTTGTCGACAGCAAAAATGAAGATTTATTACATTGGTGTGTTGAAGAACATTGGAGGCAAGAGCGTTGAATTGACAGCAGCAAAAGATGTTTCAGATTTTTCCTTTTTCGAGAGAAACGGAGTCTCACAATTCATGACTTTTTTCAGTGAAACAATTGCAGGCAGAACCACTGCTGGACAGAGACAAAGTGTCGAGGAGAACAACTACGTGGGTCATGCGTATGCTAGAAGTGAAGGTTTAGCAGGTATTATCATCACCGACAAGGACTACCCAGTTAGACCAGCTTACACCCTTTTAAACAAAGTGTTAGACGAATATATCACTACACATCCTCCAGCAGAATGGAAGAATGTCACTGAGACAAATGCATCTTTAGACTTGCCTGAGCTTGCCACTTATATCAAGAAATATCAAGATCCTTCTCAAGCAGATGCCATTATGAAAGTTCAACAGGAATTGGATGAAACAAAAGTTGTGCTCCACAAAACCATTGAAGGTGTTTTGGAAAGAGGTGAGAAATTGGATAGTTTGGTGGACAAGAGTGAAGCATTGTCATCTAGTTCTAAGATGTTTTACAAACAGGCTAAAAAGACCAATTCTTGTTGTATTGTGATGTGAAAGTGTTGTTTGGAACTTTTTTTCAAAAAATAATTTTGTTGGTTCATTGGTTGATTGTTTGATTGTTTAATTATCACGTCAATATTATTTAATTCATGATGAATAGTTTTGTTTGTAGATCTGTTTAATGAATTGATTCATATCTGTAAGACATTTTATATGTGTGATCTCAATCAGAATTTGTTAATTTTATCGAAAAAAAAAATAAATGATTATGATCGCCGTGATTTAATAAACAAAACCTACAGTGTACCTAGTACCTACTACCTAGAGAGATGTGTTTCAACTGCCCATTCTCACCAAAAAAGAAAAATAACAGAGATCCGAAGGATCAAAAAAATGAAGATAATATTAATTTTTTTGGCTGCATAGATGATAACAACGACCTCGGTGAGGATTGAACTCACGATCTTGCGATTAACAGTCGCACGCCTTAACCAGCTTGGCCACGAAGTCTTTTTGATGCAAAAATTTGCCTGTTTTGGCGCTTTGTTCTGCAGGTGCTTTTGGTAGGGACACTACTATAATATTAATTTTGTTTCAGTTGAAGCTAACAATATTAGTAGATTACGATAATACTAAGCACTAATTAGAACAACACGACTAGATCAGAATATTTCAAATTGACACAACAAGATGAATATATTAGTGTCAGACAGCTCTTCTGGTGACGAACAGGATCAAGTCCCTCAATCTCCCACCACTGTGCCTAACACCCAATCAACAAAACAACAGATACAACAAGAACCCACTGATCTAACAAAAAGTCAATTCCTGAATAAAGTGGTGCATAGTGATAGTGAAGGTAGCAGCAGTGATGAAGAGAATGAACAAGACAAAGACCAACAAAGCGAATCAGAACAAGATGAATTGGATGGTGAAACCAACATTAAAAACAGAATGATTCAATCAAGGATAACAACTAATGCATCTGTCATCATAGGTAAACTACCACCAACCACAAACACAGCAATCAACAAAATTACAAAAGAATCACAGGATAAAATAACGATACGATGTCAACCAATTGGCTCAGCTCTAGAGATTAACCCTAAAGTTTTCAAAATATCTTATTCCCAGCCATTTGCTACATTAATCAAATTCATAACCAAGAAACTTTCTAAATCGTTGTCTGGAAAAGACTCGATTTATTGTTATGTTAATAATTCATTTGCTCCCTCACCAGATGAAATTATTGGACATCTTTATCAGCATTTTGGGAATAATAATGAATTGATTATAAGTTATTGTAATGTTGTTGCTTTTGGTTGAGCATCTTCAGTTAGTACAGGCGCGTGTTGCAACTATACTCTTGTGCTTTAGATGAATAATGATTTTTGAAACCTCACAATTCTTGTAGAACTATCAATTTTACATATTTAAAGGATTTGAAAAAAAAAAAACGGTGATCTGACTCAATTTTGAAGTGGTTTTTAAGATCAACTAGTTGGTGACATATCTCGATGTTTACAATAACTAAGATGTTCAATATTTAGTTATAAAAAAAAATCTAATAAACTCTCCACTCTTAATTTCTTGAAACTTACCAAGTCTCTTAAAACCAAAATCAAAAAAAAAAAATGAAATCAAAACAAACAGAATTAATTTCAATAATCTTCAGATTCACCAAAAAAAAAAAAATGTCCACACAAACGAACCAGCCCACACAGAGAGTGCTTCTCACAACACTTCTAACACCGCACAAAATTGTCATATTAGCATTAATTGCCACTTATTGTGGTGGTTTATTACCTCCAGAAACTAATCGCGTTATTTTACCTTTGATTATTAGACAAATCGAAGGTCCATCTATAGATGACGATGATGAAGATGAAGATGCACCAGAAAGTGCAATACTGGTACCTACGTTATCAAGTATAATATCAGATATACATCTAGCTTGTCGATCACTTGAGTCAAATGATTCAGAAATCTATTCAACTTCAATTGAAAAAAATTTACTGATTGCATTATGGGGGATCACATCATTGGAATCATTACACAGTTTCTTAACAAGGGCAGGGAGTTTGCTTGTTGAAAATTATAGAGAAGGTTGTAACCGATTAAACAAATTGAAAAAAATTGACAGTAATACAAATGGTGAAGAATTTACTCCCAAAATTGTAACAAAGTCAAGTTTCTTGGGGAAGTTCATTGAAAGGGCAATCATATCGTTTGAACTACTAGAATTTGATAAAGTTGATGTGCTTTGGAAAGCGTTTGCTGATTATAGGAAAAGTTCTAAGAGAAGATGGATCGAATTAACAAATGAAAATAGATATGTTGATAATGACACTGATCCAAATGGCAAATTAAGTGAAATTTTTGGATCAACAGATGCAAATTCAATTGATAATTTTCAAAATTTAATTCCAATTCTTGATCATTTATCATTCACTAAATCACGAGTTGATGAAAATTTAATACTTTTATCTCAAGAAGATTTAACTAGAATTATTGACCTTGAAGTTAATAAATTAGAATCAATTGGAGGTCAAATTAATGAAAATTTACAAAATATTTTTAAATCAATGAATCAACAAGAAATAAGTAAAATTCCATTGATTTTTTACATAAATTATCTTGAATCTTTGAAAACTTTAAATTATGAAAATGCTTTTAAAAATTTACACAGATATTTTGATTACATGATGAGTAATAGAAATAATGTCTTTTACCATTATGCTTTATTAAGTTTAGCAAATTTACATGCAACTTTCAATTCAGATAGTGAAGCAATTTCTGCAATTGAAGAATCAATATCAGTGGCAAGAGAAAATAAAGATATTCAATGTTTGAATTTCCTTTTAACTTGGTTATTTAATTTTCTTAAAGATAGACCAAAATTAAATCATGATTTTTTTGTTTCAAATGATCAATTGATTCATTTCTTAAAATCAAAAGCTTTTGAAGCAAGTTCAAGTTCATTACATTCAATCGCATATCAGGCAGAGGCAACACAATTAATGATTGAAGGTGCTCCATTGGCACATATAGCTGAATCATTGTTGAAAGCAGGATTTTTATCAATGAACAGCAATACTTATACCATCAAATCAAATAACGATAAAAAGCAGACAAATCAATATTCAGCTGTGACAAATCCAAATTCTGGGAATTCAAATTTTTCTGGATCATTTATAAGTTATTGTGAATTAAATAGTTCATTTTGGTCAAGAGTTGGGTTTTTAGATATTGCACAAATTTATATTGAAGTTGCATTGAATTCAATTAAAAAATCATCAATTGAGAAAAACTCAATTTTGTTGAGATTAGCTAACATTAAATACTTGATTGGTGAATTATATGAATGTTTCAACATTTTAAACAGTTTGAAAATTTCTAGTTCAATTGATGTTAAAAGCTCTAAAGAAATTTCAGGAAGGATATTGGTTTTAAGAATTTATCAAAGTTTAAATGAAAATAATTTCAGTGAATGTCAAAACTATTTCGACGAATTATTGAATCAAGATCATATTAATTTAGATTTGAACTATGAAAGTGATTATTTATTTGCAATTTATCATCTAAAACTTGAAAATTTTAATAAATCAATTGAAATCATTGAGCGAAATTTGGAGGAAATAAACAAATTGAATAAATTTTGGTTTATCAAGTTCAAATTACTGAAATTTGAAAATTTTATTCAAACATCTTGTTCAATAAGAGTGCTCACCGAGGTTATTCAAATATTAACGTTATCTAACAATTGTGGTTATATTTTATTATCATTAGAATGTTTATTGAAATTAACAACAATTTTAATTCAATTGGATCAAATTGATGATGTTGTTAATCTCTTAAATTCAGCAATTGAAAAAGTTGAACAAGTGAAAGATGTATCATTAAAGGCTAAATTTTATCAAATTTTAGCAAATTCAATGATTTTGAAGTATAAAGATGTCGAAATTAATGATGATTTGATTTCCACGATTGATAAATATTTAGCGTTATCAATTCAAGGTTTTGATAAAATGAAGAACCGCGATGAACATGAGTTTTCATTGAAATTACAAACACAAGTACTTAGTCATTAAATCCTAGCATTAATATAATAGTAAATAAAAAATTGCATTAATAATAACCTACAAATTGTAATTAAATGTACATCATTACCGATAAACTTTTATTAGTTTTTATATTTTTTTTTTATTTAAACACACAAGAAAACATATGAAACAAATAACTTAAATAAAAGTTTCGTAAGCAACTGGTGCTAAAGTTTGTGGGATGTTACCAACAGTGGAAACAACAACGGATTCTCTTGGTTTAGCTGGTTGACGTTTTAATTGAACAGCAACACCTTGTTTTTTAGCTTCAATACGTTTGATTTCATTGGCTTTAACACGGTCTAAAAACTCTTGACGACATTTAGAGTGTTTAACATGTTCAACTTTCAAGTTGACACGTTTTTCAATGTATCTGTGACCAACAATTTTGTTGACAATAACACCAACAGCGGATCTGGTGACGTTGTAAACGATACCAGTTTTACCGTGGTAGTATTTGTGTGGCATACCTTTTTGGATAGAAGCATTGGCTTTAATATCAACAATATCACCAACTTTGTAAGTTTTCATGTAGGTAGATAATGCAATAGCACCATGCTTTCTGAAGTCACGTTGGAAAGCGTAACGAGTACCTGATCTGTAACCACGACTGTTAAAAGAAGTTAGTATTGGAAATTTTTTTGACAAACTTTAAATATTTAATAATTTGAAAACTATTGATTCAATAACATGACTGCTTGCTTTGGGTTCTCAAGAATTTTTCTAATTCTTCTCATTCTGTTCTTTGAAATCCATCTCTGCTGATTTGTGTAATACATTCATAAGTTCCCACCATATTTGCCTTCACGATCAATATTCAAAATAAATTGTGCAAAATTAAACATAATTCATCAACCATAAACTCCATAACTCTCGAAACAAAACAAGACAAATCATCTCTTTTTCAAACTCTCTTCAAACATCATTTCTAGTATCGTTCCCACTCACCTTTTACCCATTTTTAGATTCTATGTTTCTGTTATTGGTATCAAAACTTAACAATTCAGAATTTTGAAATTTCAGTTTTTTTAATTATGGGAAAAAGTTTGTGCGTCAATTTTTTTCTGACAAAATGTATGGGGTGTTGAGGTGTTTAGCTGTTTTTAATGATTTTTGCCTGTAGAAAATTTTAGCAGTCACGCTTACAGTCCCAAAACGGCAATTTTCTTCATTTTGCAAATGTCATCTAAATAACATTCAAACATCTCCAATGCTTTGACACCAAAATTCGTTAACTATGGCATTCTGAGTCTATTTATTTATCACTACGATAAAGAACTTGAATTAGTAGTAGACTGTGGAACTAAAGAAAGTTGAATAGAAGTAGAATAAACAAGTTAATCAAAATTGGTTAAGTCGTAGAGCGGAACTATCGAAGGTCTGCCATGTGCACATCGGAACGGAAGTTGGCACTGTGCCAATTTATCTATTATCAGCACACATTCATTTTTAGATAACTCTGTCCCAAACATTACTGCTTGCCTGCAAGCTTTACTATTGATCTTATCCACAATGAACTCTGGAATATTTTGGATGTTGCACCACCAATCCCCATCCAAAATGTTTGTAGATCTTTTCTTGGTTCTAAGTTCTAAAAGGTAGTTGGTTATATGTGATTCACTTGCTGATAAGTCTTGAATGTTACTTGTTATCAAAATACCTGGTAAATGTGTGAGTTTTACTGTGTTGTTATTTCTATCAATTGTGTATTTGATGCCCCAATTTTCACATGCTTTAACATAATCTTCATAGAAATCAATGTATTTCCCACTATTTATGAAATCAATTGGAGTTTTCAATTCAACACAAAGTGTTACATCTGGATCTTTTACTTCATCCATAAATTTTTTGAACAAGCTTTCAACTTGAACCCTTTCATCAGCTGCATGTTGATCAATAACACATAACTGGGCATTGGGATTATAGATTTTGACAAGGATAAATTTCTCACTAACCTGTTTGATAACTTGAATATTTGATAATTGTTCTTTCGTTAATGTTATATCCCGCAACTTGTACTCTTTAGGATGATCTTGAGGTTTGATTAAATCAAAAATTGTAGGTGTATTTGTTAAAATAGTTCCAGAATCAATCGATTTCAAGTTATTGATCTTATCACAACACTTTGACTTGAAGTTTTTCAAATCTTTTGAGATATCTACTTTTCTTTGATCCGCGCCAGTTTCTCTATTTCCATTTTTATTTGATCCACTTCCATTAATCATACCTTCAGCTTCTTGTGGGTTTAATTTAGCCATCTTACGATTTGAATAAACAATAATTTTCTTTTCTTTATCTGAAAATTCATCTATTGATGATTTGACTTCACTTGATGCATTAGAACCAATGCTATTTCTAGTATCTTTTGAAGTAACATTCCCTAATGAAAGCACTGCATCCATAGAAATTTGATCTTGTTTTTTTAGAAAAAATTCAAAAGATTTCAAAACAATAGGTTCAACAATATTCAATAAACTTTGAAACTTAGCTTGACTTGCATCTTTATTGTTTCTTCGAAAACTTTCATAACATTTGGTTAAAATGGAAACTATGAAAAGTGGATGTCTCAATTTAGAATTATTTGCTAAAATAAAAGTTGATTTTTTCTTCGGTGATCCATTTGACATAACCAATGATCTTTGTGTACCATTCCCATCCATACCAAAATTAACTTCATTGAAAACTTGTCTTATCTTTTTGATTAAATCTGGGGATTCAATAATTATACCATCCAAAATGATATATTGATGCTTTTTCGTCAGCAAAGGAATATGTGAAAAAATTGCTGTTATTTTATAGTCTTTGTATAAGCAATCTAATTTTGACCAGTTCTCTCTTTCTAATCGTACCCCATAAATTGAACCTAATAATTCAATAGCTCTGGTGCCAATTGACCGCCGACTTTTGCCATCTTTATAAGCTTTAAAAAATGTTTTTCTTTCACTTCCATTGATACAACTAACAATGATGTCTACCTTTGGTGAACCAACTGATATTTCAAACAAAAAGTCTTTGATTTCTTCAATTATTGAATATGGATTACTTTTCTCCAAAATTAATCTTCTAACTGGGATATTGCTGAAGATATTCTTGACAACAACTACTGTACCATCACTCCTAGTGGATATTGAATCATGGTGTCTGAAAAAAATGATTTCATCATCGTCATTGTCGGTGAGATTTATACTTTTACCATTGATAAACCATTTGCAATACCTTCTATTGAATCCAGCTCTTTTCGATGTGATTTTAAGCTCGCTTAGTTGTGATAAAGCATGCAACGCTTCACCGGCACTTCCATGACTGAAATACCTTATGTTTTTATCACTTGAACTTGATTTCAATTTGAAAATTTTGGGACTGTAATCAAGTGTACCAATCTTATCCATATCTTCAGGTGTAATTCCCAACCCGTTATCTTGAATTTTGATCTCCCATTTCTTCAAGTCAACATCCAACAGTACTTGAGACGAATTAGCTTCAATTGAATTTGCCACCAATTCTTTCACAACTGTCACAAAAGAATTAATCACCACCCCGGATCTAACGACTTCTTTTGTCTCATCATCCATTTCACGTATCCTCTTGTGTAATTCATTATGAGGCATCGTGTGGAGAGCTGCTTCTGTGCAACATCTGAAACTGTTTGAGAAACTGTTGATGATTTTGTGCTACATACAAAATGTTTTGATTTCAAACTTTTTTTTTTTTTTATTTGTGTACACATTGAAAAAGTAAACATCTACAACTGGTCATTTATAAGTAATTGCAGTTTATTAAACAGCTATTACTCTATATAACTGAAAGCTCCTAAAATCATGGCTTTTTCTGGCAATCTTCCAGGCACAGGAATTAAAATCCTCAATTTAGTCTTTTCATCATCAACTCCAGTGATAACCCCAAATCCTAAAACACTACTTCGTAGAATCACATCTTCATCATCCAATTTATCAGCTTGCAAGATTGCCACAACTGAATTTTGTAAAACTGATGCTGAAGGTTCCACTGGTTCAATTAGTTTCGGATGTTTTAAACCAAGATTATGTGAACCATCTTCATCTTCACCAATTGGTAACACTGATGATATGATATCAATTTCTTCAATAATTGGTTTAAAAATTCTAACAACAGTAAAATCAACATTCACTGTATATGGAGATAACACTGTTTTCTCTGTTCCATAGAAATACTCCTTGGTTGATTTTTGTTGTAATCTTCTAATAAACGAATCATCTCTTTCAACACAACCACCAGATTTTGGAACTTTAATTATAGATATTTTATTTAAATTTAGCTTTTTATTCAAATCAATAAATAAACGTTCGTTCCCAATAACTAAAACATGATCCAATTCAAAATCTGAGATTATATCTTCAATTAATTGAATATCTTTGATATTTAAAGCGGGTGTATCAACGAAAACACCACTTTCATTAATCTGTGAATCTTCTTCCAATCTACTACAAACAGTGATACCTAACCTAGAGATATTATATTTGTAAAATTTCAAATTTTGTTCAATGTTATCAAATCCTAAATATCTAACATTTGGTTGTTTTGGATGTAATAAAGTTGGACCAGTACTATAACTTTGCCCCCAACCATTTTCAACGTCCAAAATATCAGATATTGGTGCTGCAGATATAGTTCCGGGTATTGAAAACCCGCCTTCATTTGGATTCAAATTAATAATCATTGGAGTTCTATCCATTCTATTTGCATAACTTGATAATATTTTAATTAATGAAGTTTTACCAGAATCTTTACTTCCTAGGACTAGGACTCTTGGACCTTTCTTGTTCATCATTCTTAATCTCTCTAATGCGAAATGGATGTTTAAATATGCATTCATTTGAGTTTCTTCACTAACATATTCAGATGTTACAGTTCCAGAGTATTCAATTCTACAACCTTCATATGAAAAAATTGCATTTTTACAACCAGAGAATTTATACTCCACATCGTTTGATAATTCTGTACCAAATATCTCGGCAATTCCTTCTTGAACTTTAATGGTGACACTATTTTCAAAACCAACTTCAAATCTCCATTCAGATTTACTACCAATTTCCACTACTTCTTTGTCATTTTTTGACTGTGTTTGAGTTAGTGAATCGGTCTTGAATATTTGAAACTAGTTGAATTCACTTACTTCAGTTTCTGCACTCGCTAGACCTGGTAAAGACATTTCGTTGATTGACAATCTTGTTGGTTTTTAAAAAAAAAGGTTTATGTATTTCTAGTAGTTTTGGAAAATTTGAAGTATGAAAAAAAATGCGGTTGGGCCACGTCTTCATTTTATAACATTTGTTAACTACCAGACACCTCTGTAATTGTACAAAAGATCAAAGCAGTTTACTGTATCTACAACCAGTTTATAAACCAATTTCATACATGTATTCATTGCAATTTAGTTTCAAATCAATCTCTACCGTTAACAATCATTTCTGGAGACACTCTAGCAGCGTATTCAGTCCAGCTTCCATCATAGATTCTAACACCAGCTTCAGTCAATCCAGCAATATCCAACGCGGTTTTCAAAACACACGCAGTGACACCAGTACCACACATCAGTATCACAGGTTTGTCACCATTAACACCAACATTGGCGAAAATTTCTAATAACTCACTTTTATTTTTAAACAATTTAGTTTCTTGATCCAAGACTTGATTGAATGGTAATGATTTAACACCTGGAGCATGACCACTTGGTAAGCCTGGTCTTGGTTCTGGTGCTTCCCCAGCAAATCTTTCGGTGGATCTTGCATCTAACATAACATATTTCGATAATTCTTCTTTATTATTCAAGATTTCAATCAACTCTTCAAATGAAATAATAGCTTGTGAATCAAAATGTGTAGATTTGTATTCTGTTTCTGAGAAAGTTTTTGGTAAACCTGTTTCAATTGGAAGATTTGCTTTCTCGTATGCTGATAAATTGTTTAATAAATGAACATTTTCATGACCAAACACTGTGAAAGTCCAAGCGACTCTTGAAGCACTAAAGTTACCTGCTCTATCATAAATGACCAATTCATCTGAATTTTTCAAACCAAGTTTACTCATGTGCTGATTAAACTCATTGAGTGAGGGAAGCATGTGAGGATAAGGAGATTTGGTGTTAGAGATCCCATCAACATCAAAGAATCTGGCATTTGGGAGTCTTTCCTTGTTGTACTCTGCCACTGGGTCTCTTTTCATGGTTGGAAGAAACCATGTACCGTCAACAGGAACGATTCTGCGGTTTGCAAGTGTGGCAGCTTTAACCACTGATCCAAATTTTGCTGGAGAAAGAATACTGACTGCTGCTTTCGACATGTCTCCTGAATCTTGTTCTTGTTCTTGTTGTTTTTGGTTCTCTAAGTGGTTGGTGGACATCAAATAGGAGCAGCTGGTACTCTAGCTTTAACATTGGCTTAAATTTAAAATAAAGGCGGTTAGTTGACTCAAAAAAAAGTGGTGATGTTAAAAGTTTGAGATGTGGATTTGTGGCGAGTGAGATAGAGAAGAAGTTCGTTTGAGTAGTTGTGTCAATGATACTTGTAGTAAATTGATATTACTGATTGAAATACGATAGACAAATATATATAAGATGATCATATAAATTAAATGATTCAGTAGACTTAAGCTAATTCACGTCTAGTATTGATGATATTAGCAGCTAGACGCTACTAGTGTGGCAAGTGAATCATATGCTTTTTAACTCATTTTAAATTCTGAAATCTAATTAATTAAAGCACTTGCCACACTAGTAGTACAGCTGGTAGAAATAAATTAATTTTAATATATGACAGATATAAAATATACACCAGTTGAGTGTTATGGGTACCAAGTGATTAATAGACCACAAGATCCTATATTACAATTTTAATCAAACTTAATGATCGAATTTAATACTCACTAGTTCTACTTCAAACTCATACAATTAATGAAAATAATACGCCACAAATATTATAATAACTCACAACATTAATATCGTAATTGATCAAATAATAATGAAGATAGCTAATTACTTGATACTGGTATCATAAAGACATCAATTCTTCAAACAACTTGATTCACCTATTAATTCAAACCTCTTCTCTAGCTTATATTGTACGTACTTTTTACCAGTCAGTTACATTCATTATTTCTTAACTGCTACAATCTCATCGCACATGCACAAATCTGCCAAAAAATATTTTTTTTTTCTAACCTCATCGCTACCACTCTAATTATGTACAATCAAATTACAATCCTAATCACCATTCATAGAGACACAAGAAATGACACTGACAGACCATCCGGACACTGATATTTCCATTTCTCAATTATTTGACGTCAAACTCACACAATACGGACGTGCATGTTTTGCTGCCTGTGATATACCCAAAGACACCGAAATCTTGCTAACAAAACAACCATTCGGTTCCACCATCCTATATGAATTCAGAAAAGAAGTATGCTCTCAGTGCTTCCATTATGAATTTGGATCTTATTGTAAAGTGAAAATACCCACACTCTCGGGAGTTAAAGATTATAAAGGTTCTGGTTTATGGTTTTGTTCTGATGAATGTTTAAATCTTTGGTATCAATACGACCCTGAGTTGAAACTTACTACTGTTTATGAACAACTGCTTACACAGTACATGATCAAAGCCAAAACCAATAAAAATGATATAGATGATGTTGAACCAGACGGGAAACTGGAAATCACTCAAAAGTTTATTGATAATTACTGGGTAGATATCCAAGATTGGGAATCTAAAATTGCTAAGATGAAGAAATCTAAGTTATTGGGTCAATTACCTGCAATAAACGACGATGAATACATTGCAGCACGTTTCATCACCACCATTTTATTCAATATCTACAGAAATCATGAATCAATGGATCTATTCCATCATTTACAATCAAATGAATTATACAAGATTCAAAAATTCCCATTCCTACTGAAATCTCAAACTTCAATCTATAAATTCTTGAAGATATTGCTACCAAAATTTCTACAACCTTTCCTTTCAATCAATTCCATCAGACTAATATTTGGCAAAGAATACGGGAATTCTTTTGGAATTTGGCAATTATTAGAAGATCCAAATTCAATTGAAAATAAAGATTATTTAGGTTATTCATTGTACCCAGAAGCTTCATTTTTCAATCATTCTTGCAGACCAAATCTAATCAAATCTAGAGCTTTGAATAAAATGAGTTTTAAAACAACAAGGGATATTAGCAAAGGTGAACAACTTTGTATTGATTATTTTAATATTCTGAAAGAACCATTTATAGAAAGACAAAAAATCTTGCACTCTAATTGGTTTTTCAACTGTGCTTGTGAAAGATGCACCGAGGAGTCAAAGTTGTGAATTATCAAGTAATGCATCTTCTAATGCTGATTTGCTTATACTTTCATCTGCTGTATAGAGAAAGAAAAAAGGGTTAGTATTTTCTAAACATAGAAGTTTCCATTCATCAATTCATACCTGGTTTGTAATTAAACGCTTCTTCATCTGAATCATCCATATCGGGAACAACTCGAGCTTGGAGTATCCTTGATCTTTGTAAAAAAGCATGTCCCGTAAACGAATTATCTGACTGTTGATTTGTTAATTGATCATTCGGTGTTATTTCCACTGGTGATGACGATCTTGAAAATACTGATCTATATGAATGATCAGTGTTTAATAAAGTCTTGTCCAAATCAGTAGTTTCTTTCGTTAGTGTTGGTGATTTGAATATTTTGGAATTGTTATTTGCTGATGATATTGATGGTTCATCTTTTTTTCTGTGTTCAATTGTTTCATCTGATAAAGACCCTAATTGTATTTGGTTTTTCAATTGCTCTAGCTCTTGCTCATAAAGCCAAAACGCCTGATGTTGAAGGAAATTAACTGGAACATTGAACTGTTCAGCTCTGGTCAAATATTGTTAACATTGAAATCCCCTTTTGACACAATTGATAACGCAATCTCACTTACAAACTTGTCCCTACGCGTTGTTAATCATCAATTCAGCAGCCACAGAGGAAATAAAACACTTACAATCAACTTCAGTTCTTTTGGATTTGGAGATAATGCTCCATAACTTCTGCTCTTTTGTTTCATCCCATTGTATCTTCAAAAAAAAAGTTAGTTATTGGCGAGAAAACAATAAAAAAAAAAGTAGTCCGTAAATTCATACCTTTGGAGGATCCACAAACCCATTGCGCTCCACGGGCAGTCTGATATAAACAACTTGTTTCTTCTCCATTTGTTCGAATTCTTTACATTTGTTTGTTTATAAACAAAAAAAAATATTTTGATTTTAAATCAAAACAAAGCAACGCCTTAAAACAACATCCAAAACACACAAATGGAATGTCCACTTCAACACACAGCGACGGTCTCTGCCGCGTTCAGCTGAACAACCACGATTTCTACTTAGCGCCACCAGGACCATTTGACAGGCCTTCACCTCCAAAACACAAGCACTCAAATGAACATGAAGATCAGGTGGCAAATTTGAATTATTATCATGTTCCTGTGATCAGAGTGTTTGGATCATTACCAACGGGTCACACATCACTGGCTCACATTCATGGTGTCTTTCCTTATTTCTACGTTAAGTTTAATGGAGTAAATCCTACCAAATTCCACATCTCTTTGGAAAAATCAATCATCAGTTCATTGAAACGAAACAAAGACACTGCTGATTCAGATGAACCATTGGAAGAGCTCAAATACATTGCTCATGTGTCATTGTGCAAAGGTGTTCCCTTTTATGGGTATTCAGTAGGTTATGAACTCTACTATAAAATTTATTTATTGAATCCTTCTTATCAGAATAGAGTTGCTGATTTATTAAGAGATGGGAAAGTTGATGGTTTTCAACATGTTGTTTATGAAACTCATATTCCATATCTACTTCAGTTTTTAGCGGATTATAATTTATTTGGTTGTGGATGGTTGAAATTGAAAGAATTGTTTCTACGAATTCCAGTGATTGTTGATGAGGAACATAAGACTGATGAACTGGGAGAGTATTTGGCAGGTTTTAAACCAACAGATATAGAGAGAGTTGGATTTTGTGAATTAGAGTTTGATGCTAGTGCTCAAGATATTGTTAATAGATTGGAAATTGTGGAGAGAAATTTACATCATGATTTTATTGAAAAATCTATGAAAGAAAATGCAGATTCTCAAATTTATGTTCAAAGTACAAAAGAATTATGGAAAGATGGTAGCTTTCAACGTGTGATTAATGGTGTTGATAGCTACACTCCACCATCAAGTTTTGAAAGAGCAGAGTCACCTCCAAATTGGATTGAACATCAAGAGAACTTGGAGACTTTTAAAAGAATTAGATCAATTAATGCAGGTGAATTTCAATCACCACTAATTAAAAACTCAAGATATGAGAAATATCACACTGCTTTCCAATCTGTTGGTGAACTTTTTTATGAACCACAGTTTGATATCCCAAGCTCTCTTGGACTAGAAGAAAATGAAGAAGATGTTTATGAAGAAACTGATGTTGATACAGACGTGGATACAGATGCAGATGCCGAAGAGGCAACTGTTGCTCCTGAACCAATAAATGAAAAACATGATGATCCGAATATGTATGATTTTCTTGAAGAGGAGTTCCCAGAAGAATCAACTCAAAAAGATACTTCTTTAGAAATTACAAAAGATAAGACAATTGATGAAACACTGCTAAGTATAGTACAAGAACCAGACGTTTCTGATCATTTTCTTACACAAAAGTTAGCATTTAAATTGCCATTAAAAAGAACTGTATCAATTCAAGGTGAATCAACTCCAGTTAAAAAGCAATTATTCAAAATTGATAAAACTAGTAAACAAAATCTTTTCATGTACAACAAAAAATTGCCAACTGTGTTAGATTTCAAATTACATGGATTACCAGAAATAGATTATGATGATCCTTATTATTTAGGCAAACCACCAAAACCTTTCATTTTCAGTGGTAAAAAATTTACATTGAACTCAAAATCCCTAGAATTTTTAGATCCAATTGAAGTTGATGGTTTGAAACAAAATGTGGAATCAAACATAATGTATGATGATTTTGATAATCCAAAATCTTGGAAATATATCAAAAAACTTCCAAGTTTCAAAGACGTTGAAAACTTCAAGTATAATCATCCAAATAAATCTCAATTTGATATCACACAAAAATTCAAATTCATTACACCAAAAATAAGTGAAAGGAGACCAGATGGTACAAATGATTTAAGACTGATAATATGTGAAACTTTCGCGTGTTCGAGAGAAGATCTTGAAACAAATCCATTAGAAGATAAAGTTTCAGGAATTTTTTGGAAATGTGTCAACGGTAATCAAATCCAAGATGGTGTTTTTCTATTAAATGTTGTAGAGTCAATCCCATATGCAAACGTTGTTAAATTTGAAGATGAACTTGTAATGTTGAAAAGTTTTGTTGAATTAGTTAAGAAGTTTGATCCTGATATCATTGCAGGTTATGAAGTTCATTCATCATCTTGGGGCTATTTGATTGACCGATCAAAACAAATTTATCAGTTTGATTTTTTATCAGAATTATCAAGAGTTTCATTCAAGTCTAATAATAAGTTTGGTGATCAATGGGGGTATACTCATACTTCCGCCATTAAAGTTTGTGGAAGACATGTTTTGAATATTTGGAGACCTTTGAGAAGCTTAAGTTTAAGACAATATACTATTGAAAATGTTTCTTTTCATTTGCTTCATGAAAGAATTGGTCATTTCAGTTTCAAGTCTTTAACGTACTTATTTCATAATGATATTATTAGTTTGTTGAAGTATCATACTAAAAGGGTTGATCTTGATTATAGATTAATAGAAACACAAGATTTAATTGCGAACGCAACGGAAGAAGCAAGATTAGCTGGGATCGATTTTTATGATGTTTTTTATAGAGGTTCACAATATAAAGTTGAATCATTTATGATAAGAATTGCAAAAGCTGAAAATTTTATTTTGGAATCACCATCAAAGAAACAAGTTAGAAAACAAAAACCATTGGAATGTATTCCCCTAGTTATGGAACCAATTTCCACTTACTATAAGAGTCCTCTTGTTGTTTTAGATTTCCAATCTCTATATCCTTCAATCATCATTGCCTACAATTATTGTTATTCCACATTAGTTGGTCGTTTGAGTAACTACTCATCAAATGAAAACAAAATTGGTGTTAGTACAATCAAACACCCACCAGGGTTATTAAACTTTCTTTCTAATGATATAACGTTATCTCCGAATGGATTGATGTTTGTCAAATCAAATGTTAGAAAATCACTATTGGCTAAAATGTTGCAAGAAATTTTAGATACAAGAGTGATGGTCAAGTCAACTATGAAATTTCTAGATGAAAATATGAAGAAACTATATAACAGTCGTCAACTGGCATTAAAACTGATTGCAAATGTCACTTATGGTTACACTTCAGCTTCATTTTCTGGAAGAATGCCATGTTCAGATATTGCAGATTGTGTTGTTCAGACAGCAAGAGAAACTCTAGAAAGATCAATCGAATTTATTGAAAATAATTTAGAATGGGGAGCGAAAGTTGTTTATGGAGATACTGATAGTTTATTTGTTTATTTACCAGGCCGGTCAAGAGATGATGCCTTTAAAATTGGTAAAGAGATGGCTGAAACAATTACTAAGATTAATCCAGATCCAGTAACATTGAAATTTGAGAAAGTTTATCATCCAAGTATTTTACTAGCTAAAAAGCGTTATGTTGGTATATCGTATGAAACTGTTACAAGTGAAGCTAAATTTGATGCAAAGGGGATTGAAACAGTTCGGAGAGATGGACATCCTGCCCAACAATATATTGTGGAACAAGCATTAACCAGATTTTTCAGAGATCCAAATGTTTCTTCATTGAAAGATTATATTCAAAGTGAATTTGATAAAATTATAAACAATCAAGTTTCAATCAAAGATTTTTGTTTTGCTAAAGAAGTTAAGATTGGGAAATATAAAAACCCTCCACCTGGTGCAATTGTCAGTATGAAAAAAATGGAAAATGATGAAAGATCCGAGCCAGAATATAAAGAACGTGTACCTTATGTTATAATGAAGAAACCTGGTGCTATATTACGTGAACGTGCAGTGTCTCCAGAAGATTTCATTAAAAATGATTATGAGTTGGATGCTGAATATTATATTATAAAGACCTTAATTCCACCACTGGAACGAATTTTCAATATCATTGGGATTGACGTAAGATCATGGTATACAGAAATGACTAAAATAAGCAAATCACACTTGGTGTACAAAGGTAGTTGTTTATCGTGTGGTAGAAAATTAGGAAATAATCCAACTTCTAGAACAGGGAAACTTTGCTCGAATTGTTATAAAGATGAATTATTTACAGTGGCGAACATTAATGCAAAGATCAAGAAACATAGAGATGAATTAGAAAGATCAATGGTAAACTGTAGGTCCCATTCATTTGGATCTGTGTTGATTTGTGAATCCTATGATTGTGAAAATTATTATGTTAGAGAGAAACAAAAGAAGATTTTGAAAAATTTGAATGGTGTTAAAAGCGAAATACTGAGGGAATTGTATGATGAGATACCATCCAACTATCAGAAGAAATCATAGTTTTTTCTTGAAGCAAAAAAACAAGGAAGACAAAAAAAAAATTGAAATTTGACACAAAAAGAGAATTTGTGAATAGATTGATAAAAATTGACATTATGAAACTGTTATAGAAATATGGATGTACAGGTAATCACTATATTGTTTTGCTATTACAAGGACGAGTCCTTTACCATATTCAAATTTGCTAATTAATATTCAAAGAGTGCTAGATTATAAACCAGAAAACACACACACACATACAATTTTCATTCATAATGCTTAGACAACTGACACTTTTGAAAGAAGATGGGATTTATATTGCTAATGAAGAGCAGCCCGTTTGTTCAGATATGGATTATGATCCAACTTCATTAGGATCAGCTCATAAGAAAAATCTTCCATTGAATGATTTAAGTCAAAGATTAAACACAATCAAACTTTCAAAATCTAGACGTGCATCAAATACAAGTATCTTAAATGATTCAAGTAAAGACGACTTGATTAAGATTGGCTTCAGAGAGAAGATTGCCAAAGCTTATTCAAAATGGAATGATCCAACTCCAAGAAGTAACAAGAGTCGTGGTGCTAATGTTGGTGGTGGTGATGCAGATACTGAGAGATCACAAGTTACAGATTCCCAATTTGCCCATCCTACTCTAGAGTCAAATACTACTAATAGAAAGAGAAGTTCCAATGTTAATGTTTATGGTACTAATACAGTTTCAAATGATTGGAGGAGTATATTTGAAAATTTCGAACAAAAGATTTTGAAAAAACAAGAAGTTGAAACTAGTGATGTTCATCTTTCGAACCCTCATTTAACAGACTTAAGATTAGAAAAGACAATAATGGATACAGGAAACAAGAATATTGATTTATATCATCAAGAGTTGAATTTAGTTGATATTGAAGATGATTTATCGTTGGTCACTAAAGGTAGAAGAGTTGTTCAATTAAGAAATTTTCCTACATTGATTGGACTTAGATCTGTTATTCCACATGTTTGTGGTGGTCCTTTAGAAAGAATCGTAATCCACAAGAACCACAACCCTACTACCAATAACCCTAATTATAGAACAATTGAATTTTGGTTTTTCAAGACAGAAGATGCTCAAGCTTTTTATAGATACAGTTTAACTGGAATGTTTTTGATCAATGGAGTTCATTATCCAGCAGAATGGTCTCAACCACACTCAAGCTATGCGTATGGAGTTTATCATGAAGAAGTTGATGATTTACTTTTAGAAGAGTTTACAAAGAACAATGCCAGAAGAACATTAATTTTGAAGAAAGTCATCAAAAAACCAAATGATCCTAAGAACAGCAATTCAAGACATTACCCATCTCCTAAATCACATTTATCAGAGATCAATATAGATGAAATGTCTGGAGATTTTGGTAAATTTGGTGAGATTTTTGAAATTTCACCAGTTGTTTCAAGAAAACTTTGTATTGCCATTCATTTCAGCAATGCCAAATCTGCGTTAGCTGTGAAACAGCAGTTTGAGAACGCGGATTCTCCGCTTCACAAGAAGTACAAAGAGTGGTTGATCTGGTACGGGAAAGATCCGGTTGATCGTCCATGTTTCCAATGTTGAGTCATCAAGTTGTTGTGTTTTTAAACTGTTATGAAAAAATGTGTCAAAACAATTCCGACGTAGCAAAATTCCGATTCCGATTAATGAAATTTCGACTGTCAAAATTTCCGGCTGAAAAAAAAATAAAAAATTCGAACTGAAAATTCCGATTTATACAAAATAATTCCAAAATTTCATTTTTTGATCTCGAATTGAAGCAACGAGCAATGTCGAGCATCAAGTACTCTGTGGTCAAACAGGCATTGCAGAGCAACTCAAAACATTTGTTTGAGCAAGCTATCTCCCCCAATCCACACCTCACCAAATTATGGTTCTCCAAACTTCCAGCAACAGACACAGTGAACGCAATCTCAACATTACCAATAACCATCAAGCCAAAATCACAGATATATGAAGAAGTTAAGTCACTTAATGGTGGGAAATTATCAACTACAGTTAAAATCAAACAATTTGTTGAATATTTCAAAAGCATTATTCATTTCTTCAGAATTGGTATTAAGAATGTTTGGGCAAATAAGAAAATAGTTGATTCTATACGTAAATCGTATTATATTGAATCAGTTGACTCACATGGACGTGTGATCAAAAGACAGTTCAATAATGGTGATGATCTAGTATGCCAGTTGTTGAATTTCAAAACATTAGAGAAGATAGAAAAAGAAGTTGTTTCCACTAGTGGGAATAATAATGGTCAAATAGAGAATAATAAATTGAATTTCACTAGATCTAATTTACAATTGATATTAAGAACAGAGCAAGATTTTTGGAAATTGCCGATGTTTGCTGTAATCTTGATGATTTTCGCAGAGACGACACCACTAGTTTGTTATTTTATTCCAGAAATTGTTCCATCAACTTGTGTTTTCAGTAATGTTTTGAAGAAAAAATATAGCAGTGCTACCAAAAACTTCAACAAGCTGAATGAATATAGACTGAAAGAGTATGGAACCGATTTGAAAAATTTAAGTTTACATCAAATTAAAGATGAAGAATTGAAATTGATTGCTGGTAGTTTAGGTATAAACTCAAGGTATTTACCAGTATCAATTTACCCAAGAGAGTATCTAACTAAAAAAATCAAAGAGGTTCAAAATAAAATTCAACTAGACAATACGATGTTAATTGAAGATGGGAATTTTTGGAAATTAAATAAAGGTGAATTGATTAGAAGTTGTCTTGATAGAAATCTGATTAATTTGGAGAAACAGTCAATTGAACATCTAAGTTTTAATGAATTACAAAATAGATTGTTTTGGCATTTAGGATACTCTTTATTAAGGGAAAACTCAAATAACATTGAAATTTTTGGAATCAATGATTTAAATTTACAAGGATCTGAGATTTTTATGAACAATTTGAGTCACGAAGAATGTGTCAAGATTCATAATTGGTGGGTTGAGCAACATCAAGAAGAACTGAAGCATTAACACAACAAGCAGCTGTTCCATGTAAATAGTATAACTTCATTTGAGTGCTTGATTTAATGTAAAAAAAAAATCATACAAATTGATTACCATAAATTATATCTTCGTTGCTACCATCATATATTCATTTATATTGGGTACATTGAGCTAACATATCACCGTGTCATAATACAATAGACGTCGCTAAAAAGAGTAAAATTAATGGCCCAATTGGACTTTCATGGATGTGTCAAAGTTGAAAATTTCCCCATATTTTGATTTTCAAAGATAAGTCCAAGATAATTTAATGAAGCATTGAATTATACCGTTACAAGTACTTACTAAGAGTGTAGTACAGTGTACTGACTACATAATGAAGATTAGACATATTGATGTTATAATAAAATAGCTGTATAAAACACGAAACTGAATTAATTATATCCATCACTTAAAAAAATCACCATTTCTTAGTAAAAAATCAGGTCTTAATGCTATTTTGTGAAGTTCATCATAAAGATAAGGTTTATCAACGAGCCTTGGATGAATACTTCCTGGATTTTTCTGAGTCGAATTGTCGAAAGCAATTTCAAAGCATAAAGGACAAGAATTCTTCTTTTCTTTCAATAACCATGTATCAATACAATTTTTATGGAAAATATGTCTTTTACAATCTAGCTCTCTGATAATATCATTATTTTCATAATCATTTTGACAAATCACACAAACACCATATTCAACAATTTTTTCATTTGTTAATTCTAATGTTATAAAGCGGCAGCTGGATGTTGATTTGGAAACAAAATCATCATTTAATTTTATCTCATTTAACATTCCCTTGCTGAGTTCTTTTTCAGAAATATATTTGCCACTATTAGCTGCTTCAGCAAAAACATAAGGCAAGTCATTCAAGTATTCACGTTTAATCAAGTTTTTATAAAACAAAGATGGGAAATTCAGCAAACAATGTTGTTTTGGTAAAAAATCACCAATGGCATAAACAATCATTTTCTTTTTAGGAGCATAATAACAGATTTCAGGTTTAAAATAGAATGATTCTGGATGTCCTTCAATTCTTGTTACCAATGGGGTCATCTCGTAGAGGTAATGATTAAATAATTCTCCATTTTGTTTTTTCGTATAAGTATGAGTATCTTCAAAACAATCTTTGATACTCACTGTTGTTGAGTCACGAGTTGGTGAACGTCCATGCGAAACTTTGAAAAACTCATCTTTAGTATCATCATGAGGAGGGTATGAGTAAAGCCATTCATCGATGTTACGTGAGTATCTATAATGAACACCGATCATAAGAATTGGAATTTTATCATATTGGTTTTTATTATCATCATTAGCATTAAATTTGAAACCTCTGAAAAAATCCTGTTCATTGCAGAGGTGATCATCTAATTCTCCATTACTTAATTGCTCAAGAAACTCTTTGATTCCACTTTGTTGTTCTTTGAGCTCCAAATTATCATCAAATCGATTCCCATTTTGATTTTTAATACCAAATTCATCAGTTGACTTGATCTTTTGAACATAAAAATTTAAAACCTCTTTCAATCTCACCAGTTTATCATCCAAAGAGTTTGAACATAGCATATGATCTGACGAGCGTGTAATTGTTGAGTCTAATTCAAGAATGGTAGAATCATTCTGAGCAAAATCATGCATTTTCATTCCAAAACTTTTATCAGAGTTAACTCTGTCATTGTAATCCTGATCTTTTGTTGGTTCAAAATAAGTATCCATAGTTGATAGCGATTGATTAAGTTTTCAAATGTTGTGAGGTGAAACTAATGAGTAATGGTGGGAATGTGGTTACCAGTTAGTTAGTTGAATCCTATATTGTTCATTTTCAAAGGGGAAAAAACAGCAAATAATCCAATTCTTATATCATCCAAGTATAATTCTGTCTCTCTGTCTCTTTTTCTGTTTTCATTGTTTACTATTCGTAATGATTCCTATTGTTGATAAAACTTCCACCAATTAATCAATTTTCGATTTTTCAGCTCAAATTATTTATCAACTCTTTGAAATGGGAAACTATCCCAATCCGGTAGTTAAATTTAATTTTAGTTAACCGTTGTTTTTGTGTCACTTGAAATCTCTTGATATATTATAGTTTAGTTGTTTAAAGTTGTTGATTAAGAACATTATTTGCCAAAGCCTAAGTTGAAGAACAAAATGATCCAAATTATGAGACTTCAAGTGAAAGTACTGCAACAACTTAAGCAAATGATCTCTATGGCTAAACTTTAAATACTTAGGTCTTTTTAATTGAAATATATTTTATTATAATTGTAAATTGTAGATATCTTGATATTAATGCGTTTTTTTAGAAATTATTGGTAGTATTCCATGTTGGAAATTAACCTTCAAGAAAAGCTAATCAAATTCGACGACATCAAACAAACAGTAAGTGATATGAATAAGCTAATAAAGCTACATGAATTGCTTGAAAAAAAAAAAAAAACTTCCATAAATTATTACCATAAATATTTTTTTTTTTTCATTTTATTAAAACATATTGTAAACCTTATTCCTCTATCACCACGGTATGAGTATGACCAGGTCCACAAATCACAGTACCATCATCACGACAAGTACATGGAACAATTGAACCAAACCAAGAATCTTCAAAAACTTCTTTTAAAGTGGCTCTTTTACTTGAATCAATTTCAAGCATTCTTGAGATTATTGGTCTTGAAGCATGGGGTAATAATCTCATTAATCTATATGGACCATGAATAGGTTTATGTCTTTGTTTTGAAGGGGAATGTTTGTCATCTTGTTTTGTATCTTTAACTTGTGTGTGTGTGTTGTTTGATTGTTTATTATAATTATTAGTAGTAGTAGTAGCAGCATTATCATTGTTATTATTATTTTCATTAGGAGTTGATGGTGCTGGAATTGGAGTTTGTGGTGCAATGTCAGATGTTGGTGTTGAGGTATTATTGTTATTATTATTATTATAAGTAGTAGTAGTATTATCATTATTAACATTGACATTATTATTATTGTTAGCAGCAACAGTTGTTGTAGAATTATCATGATGGATTGATAATTGATTCAAGTTTTTCTGTACATTATCAACAGAAACAGTTGTATTGTCTTCAATTAAAGGATGTTCTCCATTTTCTTTTCTTAATCTTTCTTCTTTTCTCTTTTGAATCAAAATTTTATGTTGTTCAGCAGATTTGACATAATCATGAGGTTCGTCATCTGGCATTGAATATAATTTAAAAGAAGGATCTGATTGTTTTGGAGCTTTCCAAGGAAATCTTTTCAAAGTCATACAACAATAAATAATGGCAATTGACCAAATATCAACTGGTTGAGGATCATATTCTTTTAAAGTTAATACTTCTGGGGCCAAATAAGGATCTGAACCAACAACACCATGAGCTTTAACCACAGTTTCTTCAAAAGGATATCTGAAAACCACAGCAGAACCAAAATCAATTAATTTCAAGATACCATCTTTTGTCATAACACAATTATCTAATTTCAAATCTCTATGAGCTAAACCCATATCATGTAAATATTTCACACCTTCGGTCATTTGTCTTAAACAACAATTAATTTCACCTCTTGACATTTTCCCACTCATAACAACAGCGAAAAAATCCACTGGACAATATTCCATAACTTCAAAATATTGACCATCATGATCAATGATATCTAAAGTTTTGATGATATTTGGATGATGCAAAGTTGAACCAATACAAAATTCAGCAGTACATTTTTTAGCATAATCTTTTAATTGTTCACCAGGTTTTCTTGGTCTAAATTCTTTCACGGCAAAAGTGACACCATCTGAAGGACGAGTTAATAAACGTACTGAACCTCCAGCACCAGAACCTAAGATTTTACCAAGTTTACCGTATTTCTGTACCAGGGCAGAATAGTCATCTGATGCATTATTTGTAGTTGCTAATGAGACGGTACTTGAACTTGCTGCTTTGTTTGTAGAAATACCAGCTTGCTGTTGGTGGATTGGCTGATTATGATGATGATGATGGTGTTGATGATTGTCATTGGCACCACCGCGGTTGTTGTTCATTCTAGATGAATTTGATACACTTGGTAGTAAACTTGCTTGAGACTGTGAATGAGAATGTTTACGCATTGAAGGTCTGAAGAACCTCTTTAGCTCGTGCATTGAAGAATGGTGATGGTCGTCATCCGCAGCAGCAGCAGCAGCTTGATGATGGTGATCGCTTGAAGGCGACATCACAGGATGATTGTCAACAGAGTGGATGGAATGGTCCGAGCGGGCAGAATCAGAGGACTCGTTTCTTCCTAACGATATTCCTAAGAAAGATCTACCTTTAGACTTGGAGGAACCATTGTTGTTGTCTTTTGATGTTGAAGTGGAAGAGCTGTTTGGATGAAGTGTGAGGTGTTTCCTCGAGAACAGGTCGGGCATTGTGAAATTTCTTCTTTCTTTTCAGGGGAATGTGAGAGCAGTGTTATTTGCTTGTAGTGTGTGTTATATTGCAAGGAGGACTGGCGCGGAGTGCATGTAGCTTGAGGAGGATAGCGCTGTGGTGAGAAGAAGACAGCGCTGTTTGGAATGGAACTGTATAATTGATGTTTAGGAGAGAAAAGAAAGGAATGATTCACATATTAGTGTAGTAATTTCCAGTGTATTTTTATAATTTAGCTGCTTAGGCAGCAGTTGATGTTGCTGTTTTATGAGCCGAGTGGGCAAGTTAGGCGGAGACCTAGGCAGAGCGAGAAGAAATTTAGAAGGAGAAACTGGAAATTAGGCGGGCAAGCAGCTGCCGTCGTAGCCGCTAAATGAAAATTTCGGCCTCTTTATTTTCTCTTTATAATTTAATCCTGTTGGTTGGTTGGAACTTGGTGGTGGTGGTGAAGATGATCAGCTGGGGAAATCAGCGAGTTCCGGTCATTTATGTCAATTTGTTGTAGTTGTATGTCAATTGTAGTGAATCATTTCAAACAAAGAACTGAGCAGTTGCTTCTTCTCTTTGATCTGTTTAGAGTCGATGATTTGGATTTAAGTGCAACTTATGAAAAGACCGAAAAAAGTAATTTTAGCATCACGTGTTTAGTCACATGAATTTCTCGTTAGCATCACATGACAGATCACATGACACTCAAATTAGCCGATTTGGAATTTACATACAAAAAAAAAGCTTCAAAACTCAAAATTCATCAACAAAAATGTAAACAACTTAGAATTAAGAACAACTACAAGAAGCAGAAAGCAACAGACAGTTGTCAAAACTAGCAGGAGAATGTCACTCACAGACAAACAGACAGCGGACTTACACAACTCCATACTCAACTATCTCACACCGCTAGTGCCGCAAGAGACCCTCACACAGTTGCAATCACATCTCGATATTGACACAATAACTAATGATAATCAACTATTACAGAAAAAATGGTCCGCTATCCTAAGACTACAAAAGAAAATCATAGATCTTGAAGCACAATTAGAGAAAATATCTTCATTACAAAAAATCACTTCACTTTCATCATCAACTGACAACAACTTATTGAAACTAAATTGGATCCCATCTTCCGTTAAGAAAACTTTGAATAATTCATCATCTATCACATCAATAGTCATCCATCCAAATCTACCACAACTAATCTCAGGCTCATCCGATGGTTCTTTCACAATATGGAACTTACTCGATCTTTCACAACCAATAAAACAAGTTCAAGGGCATTCAAAAGCTTTAAATTGTTTAGCTATATCACCAACAAAAATTGAATTTAATAATAATAATTATATCTTAGTCACTGTTGGCTCAGACTTGTTTGTTAAAATTTGGGATTTATCAACTTTGAAATTAATAAGGACTTTAAATGGTCATGAACATATCATTTCATCAATTGTTTTCAAAGATCCATATCATATCTTCACTTGTTCAAGAGATATGTCCATAAAACTTTGGGATTTGAAAACAGGTTGGTGCTTGCGATCATTTATTGGGCATTCTGATTGGGTAAGAACTTTGGATATAACTCACTCGGAATTTTTATTAAGTGGATCAAATGATCAAAGTATAAGATTATCTCATGGTGAATCTGGGACAGGATTAGGTTTATTATTGGGTCATAATCAAGTCATTGAAACTGTTAAATTTTTACCATTGCAATCAAATAAATTTATTGATAATTATAATATTCATAACATCCCCGAGAATGATGAAATTTATAACAAATTAGGTTTCAAATACGCAGTGTCTGGAGGTAGAGATGATTTAATTCATTTATGGCAATTACCATTACCTTTATTAAGACCCCATAATCATCCATTACCTTCGTCAAACCCTCAAGGTTCATTAATTAAAACTTTTAAAGGTCATAAATCTTGGATTAAAGATTTAGTAATTCATCCAAATAATAAAATCTTGATTAGTTGTTCCGATGATAAATCAATTAAATTTTGGTCATTAGAAAATGGAGAATGCTTACAAACTTTAAATGGGCATGAAGGTTTTGTTAATTCTATTTGTTTTGCCACGCCAATTTTTGAAGAATCTAATCAACAAGATAATATAGAGCATACAGATGAAGAAATTAATGAAAATATGAGATGTATATTTGTATCTGGTTCAACAGATACAACTTTAAAACTATGGGAATGAAGAAGAAAATTTATAATAAATATTCCTGTTTTTCTTTTTTTTTTTTTTTTATTCATTCATTAATATGTAAAATGTTATAAATTAATTATAATTCTAAACTTGAAATTATTTGTTTGAAATTGAATGGTTCATATGGAACACCACCTCCAACAAAAAATTTAGACATTGATTCAACCCAATGTAAACGTAAAGAATGTAACATTGCAGAAGTACCTTCCATAATAACCAATATAACAACTGTTAAAACAAACCACATCCCAAATAAAAATACGGTAGCTAAAACACCTGTTAACCCGGTCATTCCAAATGCTCCTTTAATTGTCATTTGCCATAAAACGGTTGATAATTGTGCATGTGCTAATGATAAAGCCCATAATCTTAAATATGATGCTGTATGGGAAACACTATTTAAACAAAATTCGATTGTATGAATAACTTGATGAATCATTATATCTCCGAAATTATGAGATTCATGATCTTCATCATCGTCCTCTTCCTCATGATGTTCAGTGACAATCGCAGTGCTTTCATCTGCGTTTAAACGTTGATATTCAGCTTCTTTATCCAATTTACGCTTAAAATATAAAGGTTTCAATAATAATAACCAAGGAACACAAATCAATGCAATTAATAATAAAAACACTTGAACGGTAGCTTGATTAGAGTATAATGGTTCTTCCACGACACCAGGTGATAAAAACATTGAAATCAACATGTTCAATAATCCAGGTGCTGGTTTATTAATGGCAATCCAATCAATTGACCATTTATAAACAATACAAATTGATAAATATCCAAAAATTGATTGCATGAATAATAAACCTGGAATGAAGTTCCCAACAATATCAATCATTGATTTTGAATTGATGTAATTGACCAAAGAAAATCCATAACTATAAGTCATATGAATGAACCCCATTAAGATGGATAATTTCATCTTATAAGAATTTGTAAATAATAACGCATTTTCAGTTCCATGCCATGCAGGATCTAAACCAATTATATAAGTCCCGGTTTTCTTAGCAAATAAAGTTTCACCAATTTGATGTTCTTTTGGGAATTCCCAACCAGATTTGAAGATTGTCATTGACATTGAAAATAAATCATTGTATAAGAACCCGGTAAACATTGAAAAAATACCCATTAATAACAAGATATAACGACCTGAATATGCCATATCGAAAATTTCATCTCTTTTCAATTTACTTATTGATTTTTCATTGAGAACTAAAGTTAATGCAGCTAATGATAATATGAAACCATGACCTAAATCACCAAACATGATGGCAAACATGAATGGAAATGTCACGATAGTTGGTAAGCCAGGATTGACTTCTTGATATTTGGCAACACCATAAGCATCACAGATGTTTTGGAAAGCTTCAGTGAATTTATTGGTTTTGTGATAAGCTGGTGGAGTTTTAGTTGTTGATAAGATGTTTAAGATTGATTGAACTCCATCATTGCTATTTTTCAATAAAGCTTGTAAGTTGGAAATATCTTGAGTTGGGACCCAACCTTCAGCCACCAAGATTTTTCTTGTTGAATCATAATTGAATAAGTTTAATGATTCATAAACTGATTTTTCTTTAGTTATTATTATTGACCATTTATGTAACTCTTTAGAAATTGCAATTAATTCTGAAATTAATGCACGATCAGTTGTTTCCAAGACAGTTGTTAAATCATCCAAATTTTTATTTGTTTCTAATAACTGTTCATTTCTCAAATCATAATTTTCATCAATTGAGTATAAATCAGCATCTAAAGATTCACAAATTTTTTTGATACGACTGATTAATTCTAAACCATGAGAGAAAACAATGAAAACGGTTTTGTCAATTGAAGATTTGGAATGAGTATCATAAATAGGTTCATCAATGTCAATAGAATCCATGTATAAATTACCTCTAAGGGCTCTCCATAAGATTTTTTGTAAAACATTCAATTTATTTCTTGGGATAACACCAGTGACAAAATTAACATTTAATTGACTGTTGTTTTGATTGTTGTTCTCCAAATCATCAGCATCATTAGAACGGATACTCATCAAGTCTGAATTTTTGGCAGCATCACTGAAGAATTTATCAGCACCTAATAAAACATATCTTAATTGTAATAAATCTTTTCTACCAATTTTCAAGTTTTCAGAAGAGTCAATCAATTGAGTCAATCTTTCTTCTAAAAGTTGAGCGTTCTCAACTTTTTCATCAATATCAGATTGTTTAGTAACAGGATTAAACCCATCATTTGCAGAATCATCAGTATCAACAACATCAAAATTCTTCAATTCAATCGAACGTTCATCTAATTGTGTTTTGAAAAATCTATATTGTCTTTGAGTGTTATCCAATCTTCTAATCTCGGAAACAAATGATCTTTGGAAAGTATTAACGTTTTTATTCAAATCTCTAAACTGGACATTACCTGATTTCCCTATTGCGTAAACAACGTCTCTACTGATTTCCGAAGGGATGTATAGCTGCACTAGTGACATATCCGCAGAGCCTGGTATCATCTGTTAGTACTCATCATAGGAACGAAAATGCACATCAACCAAACAACTGTCTCCATATCCTCAAAACGTGATAAGGGACAAAAATGATATTTAAAACAATTGTGCTCAAAAAACATGGTAAAAACTCACGGAAAATCGCCTCTTCTTGTGCCATACTAAAATACAAAGCAATGTAATCGAACAAAAATAGCCAGCAGCGCCAAAAAGCAAAAGAAACTAGCAGAGAAAGCGATGAATTGTGTTGAATTCAAAATTTTTCTACAAAAATGAAATTTCAAGGCGAGAATTCGAACAATTTTTGTGATTTACCCGGAATTTCCAAAATATTTCATTTTATTCCAATATCAAAACAACTTTTTAATTTGAGAATTAAGCAGAAGAAAGAAGAGAAGAAAGAAAGAAAGAAAGATGTTTGTTGTGCCTCAGAGAAGAATTCTAACCACAGATGATTTGAATATCTGGATCGAGTCACAGACTTGCAAAAATTTACTACAATTCATCACACAATTATCAGATTCAGTTAAAGGGAAAACCAATGATGCCAATGATCAAGTGGCAAACAGTTCTAACGTTGATGCTACCTTATCACTGTTAGATGACATACACAAGATAATACAAAACCATCCAGTTAAGGACAAAACCACTTCTAGATTTGGGAAACCTGAGTTCAGAGACGTTTACGATGAAATTAATGATACGTCTATCAACCTGATTAAATCCAATTTCAAGTTATCTGATGCTGATAACGATATGATCAAAGAGATAGCCACATATTTGAACGAATCGTTTGGAAACAGAACAAGAATTGATTATGGATCAGGTCATGAACTGAATTTCCTTATTTTTTTATACTGCTTATACAAACAATCATTCTTCACCATTGATGACTTCAGTAATTTAGTGCTAAAAGTGTTCAACAAATACATCTCTGTGATGAGAATATTACAAAAAGAATACTGGCTTGAACCAGCGGGATCTCATGGTGTTTGGGGTCTAGATGATTATCATTTCTTACCATTTTTATATGGTGCTTCTCAGTTATCAACCCATAAATATTTGAAGCCAAAATCTATTCATAATGTTGAGTTAATGGAAGAACTTCATTCAAAATATATGTATTTTGAATGTATTTGGTTTTTAAATCAAATTAAAACTGCTTCCCTTAGATGGCATTCTCCAATGTTGGATGATATAAGTGCTGTTAAAAAATGGAGTAAAGTCTCCGAGGGAATGATTAAAATGTATAAAGCTGAAGTGTTGAGTAAACTACCCATTATGCAACATTTGTTTTTTGGTTCAACATTCACTGCACCAGAAGGACTATCTGAACCTTTGGCTGGAGTTGAAGAACATAACCACGAAGAGAATTGTCATCATGATCATGATCCAGAAGAAGGTTTACCTGTTCATCAACATACTTGGGGTGATTGTTGTGGGATTAAAATTCCAAGTGCATTTGCAGCAAGTGAGTCGAATAAAATGATTCCTTTTGATTGAAGAATATATGAGAAAAGAAATGATTACGATTAATGATACTTTTTTATTAGCAAAACAAATTATTCCATATATTGATTGAAATGAAAATAGTTGATATGCTATTAAGTAGAATGTAGTTCATAACGTCATTAGAAGAGTAATTTTAGAATTAATTGATCACCAACCAAATCTTAATTGAGCAGCTGTAAATACTGGAGGTTTCCAAATCAACAATTCTGGTGTAATCGTATGTCTTTTCTTTTTCTTTGTTTTCTCATATTGTTCAATGATAGAATCACTTAAATATATGACATGTTGACCTTTAAAATATTTCAACATCGATAATGCTTGTGCTGTATGTAAAATATCCGTTGTTGTCATCGAAGTACGTGAACTAATCTCGTCAATCGTGATATGTTCTCCATCATTTTCCACCAATAAATTTATTAGAGTATCTGCCCAATATGCTCTATATGATAATAAACCTAAATCAGACAAAGGTTTCTCTGGTGAGCCAACTTTATTCTCCTTCTTAGA
>JAJMAV010000055.1:0-67166 GCA_030565045.1 Starmera caribaea
AAAAAATTGAAGAACAATAATTACTGAGCGGTACGGGAATCGAACCCATGCCTAGTGCTTGGAAGGCACTTATTCTACCATTGAACTAACCGCCCGGAACTGATGTCATTTTTGGTTTTTTCTGCCGCTATTATTTTTTTTTTCATTTCAAAAGCCGGGTAACTGCATGATCCCCAAAAAATTAACTCCGAACTGAATTGAAATGAGAATAAAAGTCAGAGAGTAACACACCGTCAATTGAAAGCAAACAGAAAAAACTTGAATAATGTCAGCTAGTTGCATCTTCTGCAAAATCATCAAAGGTAATTGAATCTTATCCTTCGCAGCCCTTAGGAGGAAAAAAAAACTAACTTTTAGGTGAAATACCTTCTTTCAAATTAATTGAAACTGAAAGAGTTTATTCTTTTTTAGACATCCAGCCAACTGCTAAAGGTCACTGTTTGGTTATCCCAAAGGAACATGGTGCTAAATTACACGATATCTCAGACGAGTCTTTGAAAGAAATCTTACCAGTTGTTAAAAAACTAACTCATCTCCTAAACTTAGATGTTGATGACAAAGTTGGTTATAATGTTTTACAAAATAATGGGAAAATCGCACATCAAGAAGTTGAACATGTCCATTTCCATTTGATCCCTAAAAAAGACGAATCAACTGGGTTAGGTGTTGGATGGCCAGCTCAACAAACTGATTTTGAATCTTTAAGCCAACTACATAAAGAGTTATCAGCTAAATTAAACTCTTCTTCTAATTAAATAAACTATATACCCACATGATAACTCAGGGATAACTTCATTCCCAGTGTGGTATGCTATAGTGAATTGTCCACTGGACAACAGTTTTGCAATGAATAACTCAATATTATCAATCAATCTTATTTGTAAACCTATTAAAATCGTTGTTTGCAAACCAGATAACTGTTTCAAAGCTTCAATTAATGGATCAATCAAATAATCATTATAAACTATATCACAGCCAATAATAAATTCCGGTTTCTTGTTTTCAATAGGAATCAATTTACTCAATTCGTAATTACTTTGATCAATTTCTTCCCAATCATAACAACATACATCTATTTTGTTCTTCTTCTTCTTGCCACTACTACTACTACTACTAGTAGATAAAGTAGATGAGCTGAACTCTCCTTCAAAATTATCTTCTATATTCTTCTTCAGCAATTTAAGCAAATGATACTGATCAGTGGAGATAAAATGTTCCACTGAAGGTAACGAGCCAATTAAACATGAATTGATCCCACTTATCCCAGAACCGATTTCAATGACTGTTCCATGTAACTTATATAAAGACGATTGCAGCAACCATTCAATGAAAGGAATAGAAACATCCCAGACCATGAACCCAGTAGAACTGCTGTCTGAATTTAATTGAGACAATGATTGTGAAATACTGAAATTTTTATCATTTATCGTCAAATTGATGTGATTTGCTCGTTGATGGATTCCAAGATGTTGAGCTTCTTGTTTGGCTAAGTAGAGATCTGTCAGGTGGTCGTCCAAAGAGTTCAAACTGATCAACTCTGGCATTTTTTTTTTTCGTTTGTTTTCTTTATTTCCAGTGGGTATTAAATTTTAATTAGTACTCGAAAACATTTTGATGATGGAAATTTATTTCTACTGTTAGCTATTGATGAAGGTTGATTGGTTTATTAATGTGATATATATAAAAGATAGAAGATAGAAGAGGCAGAATTATAGTTCTCTCAAATTAAATCAGATCAAACCTTTAGCATTCAAAATCTCTGCAATTAATACACCAGCACCGGCAGCACCAATAATAGTGTTATGAGACAACACAACCATCTTATAATCAAAGACAGGGTCTTCTCTAATTCTACCAACAGAGACACCATACCCATTGTCTCTTTCACGGTCCAATCTTGGTTGAGGACGATCATTTTCTTCTAAAACATGAATGGTTTGCTTTGGAGCCGATGGACATCCTAATTTGAAAGCATCACAGACATATTCTGATAAACAATCTTTGACTTTTTGTAAAGATGGTGCTGGCTCGTTGGCAAATTTCAATGAAATACATTCAGTGTGACCATCAGAAACAGGGACTCTTGTACATTGAGCAGAAACTTTCAATTCATCATCTGATAAGATCTCAAAACCTGTGTTATCAGAGTTGATTTTCCCCAAGATTTTTTTAGTTTCCCATTCAATCTTGTCTTCTTCTCCAGAGATGTACGGAACAATGTTATCTAAGACATCAATGGCAGAGACACCTGGAGAAAAACCTGCACCTGAAATGGCTTGTAAAGTTGTTGTTGTAAGATATTTTAAAGGACCGAATTTCTCCACTAAAGGTTTCAAAGGAGCAACAAGACCAGCAGTGGAACAGTTGGAAATACATGCAATGAAACCAGGTTTCGGTAATCCTTGTTTTTTAGCATTTGTTAATTTTTGTTCTATAACAGATAAATGTTCTGGATTAACAATTGGAACCACTAAAGGAACGTCTGGTTCTCTTCTATAGTTTTTCGCATTGGAGACAACAGCTAAACCGGCCTCAACAAACTGTTTTTCAATAGGACCAGCAACATCAGCATCTAAACCTGAAAAGACAATGTCACAATCTTTAAAAGCCTCCAAAGAACACTCGGAGACAACAATGGTTTTCGCAGATTCTGGTAAGAGCTGTGTTTGTTTCCAAGTGACAGCGTCTTTATATTGTTTCCCAGCAGATCTGGCAGAGGCACCCAAAACACTGAGCTCGAATTGTGGATGGTTTGATAATAATAAAATGAAACGTTGTCCAACACTTCCAGTGGCTCCCAAGACACCGGCTTTTTTCATTTCGACGTTGAGCTAATTTGGAGTTTCTTCCTGGATCTATTCTCGAGTTCGTTTTGCTTCTGGAAACCCTGTTTGGATGGCAGAAGAGAGCAAGAATTGGTTGGTATTTATGACTCGACGAATTTCCCAAAATAATTTTTTTTTATACATATAAGTGATGACATCCACCACCATTTGAATGAAGAAAAGAAAAAGATGAAGAGAAGAAAGGGAAAGGGAGGGTTGTAGAGTGCAGAAATAGAGGTATATAGTAGTAGAAAAACCATCAATTTTGGACCACTACAGCCTTAGAAGAAACCAATTGAAATGAGATAAAATAATATGATATGAAATGAAATTGAAATGAAATTGAAATGAAATTGAAATTAAATATGTTATACAGAGTCTCATACAGAAGCTAGCTGCTCTAAACGTCTATGGAAGAAGGCAAGCCACGAAGATCTCTTTGCACTCTCTTCACCTGAGCCAACGCAGGGGAGTCTTTGGCTTCCTGCTGTTCTAAGAACTGTGTGATGAAACGTTCAGCTTGCTCTGCAGAGATGGAAAAAGAAGTGAGGATTTTGGTTGTGACTGGACTGGAAACGGAGGACATTCTTGAGCAGAGTTGAGTGGTGCTGTAGTCTCTGACACTGTAGTATTCTTTGTAGTCTTACAGCAGAAGATGAAGGTATGTACTAAAGAAGTGAAAAATTTACTGAAATTCAAAATTTGTCCAATTTGCTAGTAGTTTGAAACAACAAAAGAACCCATTTCAAAACCATGTTCTGCTTCTCCAGACTGCAAAGAGCCACTTCAGCAAGGTACGTGTTGTCTGCTAGTACCACACACCCAAAAAACCCCCGCTCCCCACTGAGTGAAACTAACCACTTTTCTAGATGTTTTTCCACTCTTATAAACTCATCTCCCATGACAGTTCTTCGTCAGTCCATGGTCCGTCCTCAGATCACCACTGGTGTCCAAACAACCGACGTGGTGCCAACTCTGCTACCAGCTGGAAACTTACTGCAATCCTTGACTCTTCGTCGTTGGAGAGCCAGAGGTAACAGCTACCAACCAAACACTTTGCAAAGAAAGAGAAAATTCGGGTTCTTGTCAAGAGTTAGCAGCAGACAGGGCAGAAAAATCATAGCCAGACGCAGAGCCAAAGGTCGTTGGTATCTGGCTCATTGAACAATCACAGTGGGTATTACTTATTATATAATGAACTGGACAAAAAAATAATCAAAAAGAGTTATATGCAAATAAGTCAGTCAATGTCCATCCATTTCCACTGCAGAAAACTCCCCACAGCATCCTCCAACCCACTGCAACCCACTACAATGTAAATACCAATACACAATCTCATTAAATTTCTCGATAAACTCGTAAAACTGTCTTCTCCAAGCACTGGAAAAAAGTGAAAAATTTCGTTTCGATGGACAAAAATAATTTTTTTTTTTTCCTATCATTGATGTACTTACTGTACTTAACAAGTTAACGCCTTTGAAAATGCTCTCCAGAACTCGTTTCACACTCGCATCCACTCTTGCAACTAGTTCCAGAAGATTCCTGTCCCAAACACCAGTTTTCCAGGCTCCAAATGACGCAGCAAGGCTCGCTGAACAGAAGGAAAAAGCATCTGCTAAAGATGCTTTGAAGAAGAACGAGTTGAAAAAATTCAATAGAAAGAAGTTGATGGCTCTTTCTAGTCCAAAAGAGTCTCCTTTCTACAAAGACGTCATCACCGCATTGAAATATTTCAGAGCTGCAGACGTGGGAAACACTCCTGCTGCTTCAACAATCTCTTTACACTGTCCAATCGTTGCTGAAAAAGGTGCCACTCCAATCTCTGGTTCTGTTATTTTACCACACCCTTTGAAGAAAGTTAAGTCCATCTTCTTCTCAAATGACGATAAATTGATCGACGAGGCCAAAGCTTTAGGTGTCGATTTGATTGGTGGAAGTGATCTAATCACTAAAATTCAAAATGGTTCTGTCGATTTATCTGATTATTCAAGAGCCTTTGCCAGTCCTGATATCGCAAAAGAATTGAATAAAATTGCTAAACAACTGGGTCCAAAAGGTTTGATGCCTTCTGTTAAAAAAAATTCAATAACTTCAAATATTAAAGAAGCCTTTGGTACTTCAGAAAATGCTTTACCATTCAAGGAAAAACTAAGTCAAATCCAATTCGGTATTGGTAACATCTATTACACCGATAAACAGATTTTGGAGAATTTGATTGCTGCTTCAAAAGCCATTAAAGAAGAAATTAATAAAGCTAAATCGGGGAAAAAAACTGTTTTATTAGGAAGATCCAGTTTAAGTTCCAAAGGTGGATTGGCTTTTGTTATTGACTTCTGAA
The DNA here is from genome assembly GCA_030565045.1 of Starmera caribaea. Classification (NCBI taxonomy): domain Eukaryota; kingdom Fungi; phylum Ascomycota; class Saccharomycetes; order Phaffomycetales; family Phaffomycetaceae; genus Starmera; species Starmera caribaea. The sequence goes on from JAJMAV010000055.1 coordinate 5,164, forward strand.
TTCTTTAGATTTAAGTCCACTCTATTCAACTCCATTCAAATATCTCGTATAAATTATTGTATATAAAATAAAATAAAATATAAAATGAAATGAAATAAATTAAAATAAATTAAAATGAAATAAAATTGTTTTATTCACACCGACTATGCACATTCATTTCTTCTTCTTACTTTTATCCACATATTCAATCCATCCACTATTAACTCCAAACTCTTTAATCAAAATTTCATTGATAATTTTAAAATGATTTCCTTGAACAAAAATTTCAACATCTTTTGCTTTATCTTTAGTTATAATAGAAGTTGATCCAGAACACTTAGTCTTCAACATCTCATTGAATTTATCCAACTCAACTCTAAATTCAATGAAATTAACAACTCTGGTGATAAATTTCCTTCCAATTTTCTTTTCTAAATAAATCTCAATTTTAGGTAAACTTCCTTTAATTGGATATTTACTAATAAACTTTTCATCCTCATCTTCTTCTCCTTCTCTTTCTAATTGATAGTATTCTTGAAATTTGTTCAGAACCTTATTGAAAACTTCTTCTCTTTTAATCAACTTATTATTACCATTCAATTTAATTATTTTATCCAATTCATCATTAACTAAAACATTTTTCTTATCTCCACTAATCAATCCATTTTTAATAACATATTCATCAACAATTTTTTTAACTTCCACAGCTTTCAAATACTCATCATTAGAAATTGATAAGATTCCTCCAACATTTGAATTACATTTATAATATTTATTTAAAACTAATTTTTTCCCCTTAATGCTAGAATCTTTCTTTTTCATATTAACGGACGGTGGTTTAATTTTATATGGCACAAATTTCTTCAAAACATCATTATTATCAATTCCAGCAACACTAATGATAACTAAGTCTTCATCTTTACCTTTCAATTTAATAAAACCTTTTTTCTCAAATTCTTTCAAAAATTTATAACTTTTCTTCCAACTTGTCTTCTTGATTTGAATCATATCATTTTTAATTGGCAGATTCTTTATGATTAATGTCATAAAATTCGATGAATTCATTGGTAATTCTAATTTCTCGGTTATTAAAGTTTGATATAAAGATTTCTCAAAAAAATTGTTTATATCTTGTACTGTTAATTTATACTCCTCAAAATTTTCTTCTTTTTCTTCTTCTTCTGCTGCTGCATCTTGTTCTTCAGTTTCTTTAGATTGTGCTTCTAGTTTTTCAGTATCTTCAATTCCCTCGTGCTTATCTTCGCCAACTTCTTCAACATCTTCTAATTTCATCTCTTTCAATTTAATCTCCATTGAAACTTCTTTCGGTTCTTTGATCTTCAGCTTACTCAATGCAAACAGTTCATCGTTCACTGTGTGCATTATTCTAACAGCAACACCCGTGGTTCCAATAGTCCTTTCCACACCGGCTAGTTCAACTTCTAAAACTCCAATTGCTTTAACAATTGATTCAAAATTTCGAACAACAATTCCCACAATCCCACCTTCAACCAAGTTTGCCTCAAATGGTGGGATTGTCCCCGGTTTCATTAAGTTGGCTCCATTCGCTAAAACTTCAATCAAATGCTCATGGGTACGAACTTTGGGAACTAAGAAAGGTGCTCTCCAAACAGTATAAACTGTTGGGAATACATGTCCAATTTCATTATTTACAGTGAACCAAACTGGCACATTCTCACCATCAAAATAAATTGTCCCCTTCAAGCCTTGGAAGCTCACATACCCAGCTTGCTTGATCACCGCAGGTAGCACCAGCTCTTCTGTTTCTTTGGAGATATTTTCTGGTAACCCAAAATTCTTGATAATTTGTGCTAAAAACTTCCTTCTTTCAGAAGACTTGATATTACTAGCAATTTTCACCTTCTTCTGTTACTACCTGGGACCCCTGAGCTGCAATGAGATGCACTTACTTGTGGTTTCTTTCTGAACATTTCTTCATGAATTCTAGGAAAAAAATATTGTAGTGAATATTCAATCAAAAAATATTAAAATGAAATTACATATGGAAATTGTAAACAAACAAAGAGAGCTGAAAGAGAGCGAGTGACGGATGCTTTCAACGCTCACAAACGCTGGGAGACTCCAGCCACCAATTGATGGAACACTTGCCAGCTTGTGTCCCACAATGGACTTGCTTCTGGTGTCTTCAAACAACCAGAAATTCTTGCAAATTTACAGAATTAACGACTTGAAGAAAATCAATGAGATCAATAACGTCCCAAAGGACGTGATCAAACACGTCAGCTGGTCCAATGACGGGAAGTTTATTTGTGTGTCTACAAATAATCACGGCTGCCTGATCTATGATTCGAATACTTTAAAATTATTGAATAAAATTAATTCAAATGATGTTAATCTATCGAATTGGGAGGTTATCCATCAACAGAATGAAGAGGATAATAGTTTTGGGAATGTGGTGGATACAGATATTTTCAAATTCATGCCCAAGTTACCATCATTAAGTGGTGTCAGTAACATTAACAATAATAATAATAATAATAATAATAATAATAATAATAATAATAATAATAATAGCAGCAATAGTTTAGATGCAATTCAATTCTCCAATAAAAAATCTATTGATTTATTCCTTTATAATCAACCTTGTTCAATTTTATTTTTGTTCAAAGATGACTCTGTTGATATCAATCTATTTAACTTGTTTGTGTTAAATGACTTGAAATTGATAGAGAATAATGAACAAGATGAAGAAATTATAAATCATTTGAAATTTAATGATGATTTGAATTTTATATTAACTTCAAGTTTCAGTACAATGAAATATAATTTGAGGTCTTTCAGTTTTAAATCTTCTGGCTTTAATCTGAAAAAGATCTCATCAACTATATCTAAGATTAATTTCATAAATAATTATATTGATGAAATTCTAATCAATTTGAATTCAGATATTAGAAACTACTTGAATCACTCAAATAAATTAATTGGGATCTTGAAAGATGAATTAACAGACCCAAATCTCATGATCGATCATTTATTTGACTTGTTGTTAACTGGAATGATGATTGATCCTTTAAAGGATTGGTTTGAAAATTCAATTGGTGAAAGAGGTTTGAAGATTTGGGAAAATTTAGGAAATTTAGCATTTGAAAATTCTAAGAAATTGATCTTAAATCATTTGATTCCTTCATTTGAATTCCTAATCTATTTAATTAATTTTTTGAAAAGTTGTTTGATAAAATTTGAAAAAAAATTAGAAAAAAGTTTGAAGATTTTAGATGATTGTTTATTAATTATTTATGATTTAATTGAATTAATGTTCAAACAATCTAAAAAAATTGATAATGAACAGATATTGTTCCACAATTTTATAAATTGGATCCATTTAATTTTGATTGAATTAGCTGAAGATAATAAGAAAAATTTATCGATCAATTATGGAAAAGTTTCAAGATTTTTAAACAATCATTTGACCAAATCAAATTTATTGTTATTGATTCCTATCTTGAAGAAAGATTTCAATAAAATCAAAATCAATTGTTTTGATTTTTTTAAAGTCATTGAGAAATTAATCACCGAAAACCATTTCAAAATTGTTCATCAGCAATCAAACATTGATCTAGGTGTAATTACCGAATTTCAATTAATGAAAAATTTCAATGATAAATTGATTGTTCTTAGTTGGAATGATTCTTATTTGAAGTTGAACATTTTGCAAATCATTGAAAATGAAAATAATGATCAACTTGTTGAAATTAATCTAGATAGAGAAATGATCATCAAAAACTCCATTAATGATGTTAAATTAGGTGTCTTTAACAACAACATTTTGAAATTTTTTGTTTTATCCAATAACCAATTATTTCATTTCAATTTATCAGATATTTATAACAACAGTGATTTCAATCTATCAATTTTCAAAGATGTTTCAATTAATGATCAAATAGTTAGTTTGAAACCTTCGAAAATCACAATCAATGAAAAAAGAAATCTCATTTGTTTACTCTCAGAGATAAATAACCAATTTCAAAGTTTCCAATTCAAACAGGAATAAATTATAGTATACTTCAACTCATCACATGATCTATTCCTTTCTCTACATTCTTGATTCCAGTACATTTCATAGCATTCTAGCATCAACACACACACATCATTAGCACTTTACTTTCAATTTTTAAATATCCTCTATATACATACATAATTTTTAGAATTATCTCTAGTTTTGAAAATAAACATCATCTTCAACCACAATAGCCTGTGGGCTATTGAACTTATTCATCTCATACTTATGAAGCTTTTCATTATATGAATACGTATTTTTCAGAAAATTTTTATAAGCCCTAATATACCTTCTTCTTATAACATCATCAGAAATGTCTAAGGAACATTTCTCATCAACTATATCTTCAAACAATTCTGCTGTTCTTGATGCCAATGGTGGGTATTTTTTCAGTACTTCTTTGATATAAGAGATTTTCTTTTTAATCAACCCTTTATGACGAACTTTTGGAACTTCTTCACCAAAAAAATTCAAAGGGATTTGAACAATCCCTGATTGTAATTTCCTTCCATGAATATCATTATGTTTTTTAATGAATAAATAAAGTGATAATACTTGATGAACCATCTCGGTGTTTTCATTATTCAATTCTTCAACATCTTTAGGAATTTTATCTTCAACTAATGAACTAATTTCAATACCATTTGCCCCTTTCTCTCGAAAGAACTCTGCTAGAGAAAAAAGTTCTCTTTGATAATAAGGATACCTTATTCTCTTTATCCCATTATTAGATTCTGCTAAATGAATCAATGCTTCTTTATTCCCTTTCAATTGTTCTTTCAAGCTTTCTTGAGGCCAATTTGTGAAAGAGCCTTCAAGAAACCTCCAAATGTACGGCCATTTCTTATAAATCCTTGGTGTGAGATGGTAATGTTTCAACATAGCAGAGAATTTCAATATGAAAGATGGCTCATTATGTTTGGGTATCATTGAATTGATCTGATTCAAGCTTGAATGATATCCACTGGAACAGGTGTATCTGGCATGTTTTTGGATTCTGAGTTCAGTTATTGGGTCCAAACGTGCTTTTCTTAACTTCCTCGCTACTTTCCTGAAGCTGCTCAGCAGTTCGCCAGCAGACACAGGAGATTTAGACATCTTCCTTATAAAATCTTGGAAATATTTTGAAACTCCAAATTTTTTTTTTCTCGCTGGTGTTATAAAAGCATGCTACATATTGAGGAAAGAAAAGAAGCAGAAAGGACTATAACTACAAGCAAAACCAACAAAATTATTCTCTATGTCTCTATGTGCATTTTATAATATCTCTATATACTTGTATCCCTGAAGGAATTAGAGAATAAAAGCAAAAAAAAAAAAAAAAAAAAAAAAAAAAAAAAAAAAACATAATCAACTATTATACAAATTCTTCAATGAATTTTCTATTTGAATCATGTCCGTCCATAGATCTAAGTAAGCGTTTCTTCCTATCTTAGAGACCAGCTGCTTTCTTCTCTCGACGTCTACTTTGATGAAATTCTTGATCAAAGAAAACTCAATGATAGGTTTTGATCCAATCTCATTATCAACTATTTTATTAGATTTTGGATTCAACCCACCTATATGGCTCAGTTTCTCTGACAAATGCTGTTGCAAGATATACAATCTTCTGTATCTTTCTTCACTAATTGGAGTGATTTTGAAAATAGATCCATCTGTGTTGGTACCAATGTTTTGGAAACTGTTAAATATCTTATTTGAATTTTGATTACCATCTTCTTGTTGATTGTCTTCAATGGATAAATCATTGTTGTCATCACTCTCTTTGAACTCTTCATGTTTTGGAACCATTCTTAGATTTGTAGTTAAACCATGTGTTTTTATAGTACTTTTTCTGAGAAGTCTTTGTCCGGCAAACGATTTTGGATCATCTGGTTGATAAGTTAAAACATGTAATTTCTCTTCATTATCACCAACAACAAAATAAATATCCCCATTATCAACAATGAAATCTAGACTTGTAATACTTAGCTTTTCAATATCTTTACCAAACAATAATAATCTGTAAGGTTCTGCATCAAATCCAAAAAACCATACACTTTTCAAAGCATCTCCGATGATCAGTAAATTACCGAAACTTTTAGTATCTGAAACAAAAGTAGCTGTATCAAAAAAAGCAACTGGAACAGTACTATTATCCTGTTGTAAATCTCTAATAATGATTTTTTGTCCCTGTGACACTAAAAATCTACCACTCACTTCACAAACTGATGTGCAAGCACCTTTGACAACTTCTTTAAAAATTTCTTTGAATTTAAAGGTTGTATCAGGTTTATTTGGATCTGGAACAATTGAGATGATATCAAAAACATGGAACGATCCATAAGCTGATAAATCTTCTGTTCTATATTTACCAATACCTAAAATTAAAAACTCTTTTTTCCTCTTGGAACGTGATGATAGAGTTAAATGAATGGATTTGATGTCATTAATTAATTCATTTGATTCAAATTCTACCTCATCAATAATCGACCAATTATTGATTGGATTAATTAACTTCAAGTAACTTTTGAAATTTTTGGCTTTCTCTTTTTCTTCAATTGTACCAACAATGGGGACATTTTCTTCGTCTAAATAGCTGAATGGAACTTCATCAAAAGTTGAAACCATAATCAATTTAGAAGTTTCATGGAATGTAATATTATTAACTGTTTGCCCTAAATGGAATCTCTCAACTTGCCAATTATTGTCATAATTATATTTATAACCTTCATCGTCAAATGGTAATGAAATGATTCTTGCAATTTTGGAATCATCAATATACATCAAATTATTCAAAGAAGAATCATTGTTTGCTTCAGAAATTTTACAAATTGAAATTGCTGAATTTGCAGTAAATCTGAAAATTTTAGGGTTAGATTTTGAAGTTTTCATGATGATATAAGGTTGTTTCCCTGTAACGAAAATTATCTTTTTATTATTAACTTCCAAATAAATCAATTTTCTTTCAATGATAGTGGCATCTGAGTAAATGTTTTCTGGTGCACCTGTTATACTCAAATTTTGAATTTTTTGAAACTTGAAAATTCCTTCATCATCAATAAACTTTTTATATAAGATTATTTCACCACCAACAGTTAAAATTGTCAAGACTTCTTCTGTTTTGAACTCATCACCTAATTCTCTAAATTCTATTTCTTTGATAAAAGGATCTGGAATTAACCCAGTCTCTTGCTCAAAAGGTTTAAATTGTAAAATTTCTGATAACTTATGAATTTTATCAAATTGATAAACTGTATCATTATGATTTTTCTCAAAAGCTAATAATTGATTATTAACTGTGGTGACCAAAAATAATGAATTTTCAATTTCAACAGCTTTATCTTTGAACTCTTTTTCATCATCATCTTCGAATTTTCTTTTGGAAGAACTTCTAACAGATATAGAAGTTGAACTAATAGTACCAAAAGTGATGATCAAGTCACTGATAAGTCTAGGAATTTTGACTTTATTCAATCTTCTTCCATTTGAATCAATTTCAAATATTTTGATTTCACCTTTTGAACTTGTGATGATAACAAAAGGATCAAAAATTTTTGCATTTAAAATTTCAAAGTCAAAATTAATTTGCAATAACTTCTTGAATTTGAAATCAAATAAATAAGCATTAGTTGATGTTATTTGTAAAATTCTTTGCTGATTGAAAATTGTATCAATATTAATTGTGATATTATTTGTTTTGAAATCCAAACTATGAAAATTTTTGAAATTATCATTGATTAAAAAAATTTCACTCTTAAAGTTGGATAAATCAGTTGTTATTAAATATTTGTTCAAAATATTCCAAGTTTTATTGATATTTTTGAATTTTAGAGATGAATAAATAGTTGGTTTGATAGTAGGATTGAAAATACTCAAAGACCCTTGCTTCCCTTCTCCAGAAGTTGTTATGATTGAAACATCATTTACATTTGGGTTTTTCATACCTTGAATTAAAGGATCTGGTGACAGCTGAGCCAAACTTAAAGAGCTTGAGGTACCTGTGTTGATCAAATAATCAGAGACAATTAAATCATAGTTCAATATGTCAGTGTTTGACTGATTAGTGTTGACACCATCGTCTCCATAAATGTCCTCATCATCATCTTCGTCATCTTCGTTCTTATTGCTATTGGTATCCCCAATTGAATGTTCTGTAGGCTCGCCAGACTCTTGTGTAATTGGTTGACTTAACTGCTGGTCATCATTTTCATCATTTGAGATTGAAATTAAAAGAGAATCTGAAGAACCAGCACCAACAAAAAATAAATCATTTCTCAAAAAAGCCATTGAAAGAGGTTTATTAAGAGGTAGTTCAGATTCAACTTTATGCAAGCTAAGATTTTTAATTATTTTCCCATCTAATGTGAAATTTAAGTTATATGGATTACCATTTTGATCAATTATTAAAACATTAGTATTTGAAATACTTTCAACCTGACAATTTTCTAAGAACAAGTTGAAGTCTGTGTAATCTTCAAGTTTGAAATCCGTACAATCTTGAGTGTATTTGTTTACTGCTAAACCTTTCAAATTTCCCGAATTATCGATATGAATGATTTCGTTACAACCAATCAATAAAGTTCCATTGATTGGAGAAGGTAAAGGTTTGACAAACCAAAGATCATACGGCAAATTATCAACACTTAAAATAGGAGTTGATGATCCATTTGCTAGATCTAAAGATAGTGCCATGAACGCCACAGTATCTTTTTTCATTGATAAATCACCGGCCCAAGTTAATGATTTGTTGTATAAAATGGCCAGAGTTGGGTCTCTATAATTGAACAAAAAGTCACATTCAATTATATCGTGTAATTCTGGTTGTAGACTTGTAGCATGGACCACTATGGAATTGCTGAAGACTGAATCATCAGTATTGAAAACAATTCTCTGATCATTTTCTAGATCATCATCTTCATCTTCGTCTTGTTTAAACGGTAAAAAAGCCATTAGATCTTTGTTGACCACAAGAGCAACTTGATTGTTTGGATCTGTTTTCAAGTCAGAGTATGTCTCGATTTTGTTGATGACTTTTTTTTGAAATTCCAGTTCATAATAATGCAAAGAGTTTGTTTGTAAAGTGTTGTTTTTGAAATCATAACTTAATATGGACAGTTTAGCAAAATCTGTCAAAAGCAATATCTGATCGTACTTGCAATCTCTAAGCTTGATGCTTTTAATCCCAATACATTTCCCAAACAGTTGAAATTCGTTGACAAAAACCAGTTTGTTGTTTTCCACAATAAACACCTGGAGCAGCGTGTTTTTCACCACGACAAGATTCTTTTGGCTCAAAGACGCCAAGTGGCAGCTGATAGAATGCGAGACGCGCGACGGAGCGACGAATTGGTCGTAAACGTCCATTTTTGCCACCTAAAACTCAGTTCAAACTTCAATTTGTTGTTTATTTTTTTTGTTTTTTTTTTGTTTTTTTTGTGAGTGTAATAGATTTTTCTGAATATCAAAAAATTTTGTGGTTTAATTTCAATTCTTCTTCGATTAATCGACTGAAAAGAAAGAAGAGGAAGAAGAATTGGTGATGTCTGCTAGTTTTGCGTCGTTTGTGGACAAAGAGAACGTTTTTGCTGCGCGTGGAAACAGCAAGAACACGCCCAAAACACCGACTGCTGTGAAAGTGAAATCTGTGAATTTGAATGATAGAGCCATTGATGGGGAGTCCAGAGATGTTTTCAAGACTCCTGGTGAGCAGCAACGTAAAGAAAGAGTACCATTGGGTGGTAAAGATAAGAATTCCGGAGTGGTGGGCAAGCTGAGCAACAATTACACTGAAAGCAGTAACAATATTAACATGTCTGCCACAAAGAAAAGAATACGGAGACTTAGAACACCTTTGGCCCTGAAGAGGAAAGTTAACGTATTGCTAGATGAGCCTGGTCAGAGTGACGAAACTACTACACACGGTGTGAATGAGACTGGCTCGATTGGTTTCTTCAATACAGGTATGAAAACATCTGGTAAACAAAAGAAAACTGTGGACCTTGATGATGAGATTGAAACCATTCCAGAGTATGTCAGAGACGAAGATGTGCCATATATTCCATTGGACTACGAACCTTTTGGAGACGAGGAGCTCAGTAATATCAGGAATATTGCACCAGGCCCAATTATCTCCAAAGTGACCAATGTTAGACAATTAACAGAAGAAGAGATCTATGAGGAGTATCCTTTGAGTTTTGATTCAGATTTGGACGATGGAGAAGAAGACAGTACTGGCAATAACAACACAACCATCCAGGACTTCAGACCCAATTTCATGAAACCCACTTTTGTCTCAGCTAATAGAAACACAAAAAATATTGTTCATGATGGCTTAACATTATTGGATCTACAGCGTTGTATGGACGATTGAAATGATGTTTATATTTATATTTACACATATATTGCAGGTTTGGGGTTTTAACTTTTTCAATTTTTCATACACTGGGTTTTTATTAAACATGATTATATTATATATTTTCATTATTGCTGAGCACATCCAGCATCACCGTAGTATTGACCATCATTTTGTTCTTCTTCTAGTTCTTCCTCATACTCTGGCAACTCTGAATTATCGATGATCTTGAAGCTGACGTCCGAGATGTTGGTATTGAGGTCTTCTTTCTCCTGCTCATCATCAACGTTCTCTGGAATCCATTTGGATTTGATATTAGACTTGGAAGTTGGTAAAATGCTCATAACTTTCTCGATCTCTGCCTTCTCACTGAACCAATGGTCGTTCGGGAATTCGATGGTGATGGTGAGATACAAGTCTCCGAATTTGGAAGAGTGCCCCACCACAGGGAACCCTTCACCGGGAATCTTCACTGTCTGGTTTGGTCTAATGACTTTCCCTGTTGGCGAAGAGAGTCTGAGCAGTCTGCCATCCAGATGCTTGAAGACAATCTTGTCTTTGAACCCACACAACGCTTCTGCCAAAGTGATTTTCAGCTCGCTATAAAGATCGTCTTTCACTCTGGTGATATGAGCAGTTTCTTCTACTGGCTTTTCATGGATCTTGAGCAGCACATCACCGGTGGTTTTCCCATATTCCTCGTCACTGGCACCTTTGAGAACCACCACGTCGCCAAATTTGGATCCTCTAGCAATGCTGAAGTTGAGCATCTTGGTCTCTTCTTCAACAGTTTTACCATGACATTTTTTACAATGGTCTTTTGTTCTGTACACTTTACCTGAACCTTTACATTTGGCACAGTCCACAAACTCCTGGCTCACCATCCCGTTGTACATTCTCTTGAACTTACGGATGTATCCCTGGCCTTCACAGTCCACACAGCTCTTGTGTTGGGCTCCGTTCTTCACACCGAGTCCTTTGCAGTGCTTACACAAGATGTTTCTGGTGGAGGTGATCTTAACGGTCTTACCGTTGTACAGGTCTGCCAACGTGACCTTGACGTCTAGCTGTGCGTCCTCTGTTCGCTGTTGTCTTCTTCTACCTTGCTGTTGGTACTGGTTCTGCTGCTGCTGGTGGTGGTGGTGGTTAAAAAAGCTGAAGAAATCCTCCATGCCTTCATCGTCACCACCAAATCCTCCTGCTGGGACACCACCGCTGCCCCTGCCAGTCTCTTCACCGTACAAATCATAGTTACGACGCTTAGTCTCGTCGATGAGCACCTCGTAGGCAGCACTGATTTCTTTGAATTTGATTTCAGAGGCGTCTCTGAGCTCTTCTGCAACCTTGTCTGGATGGTGTGCCAAAGCCAGTTTACGGTACGCCTTCTTGATCTCGACTGCTGTGGCTGTGCGTTCCACTCCGAGCACCTCGTACAAATCAGCCATTTCTTCTTCTTCTTCTTCTTCTTCTTCAGTTGTTACATACATAGTTAAGAACAGAAATAAATTTTCATTTTGATGCGATGAGATGAGATGAGATGAAATGAGATGAGTTTGAGTTTTGTACCGTCTATTCTACCACAGATGAGCTGCTAGCATGCTCTGCTGGCCGCCCATAGCACCGTCACCATCACTGACACCCAACAGCTCAGTGCACAAGGCAAACCACTGGAAGAAACATCGGCCAAACCGCCTGCTCCGCGACTTTATCTCATTTTAAATACATACATAGAAAGTTCATGATTGATATGAGCAGCAACTTTGATCTCAGCAACTTCTACTCTTCTACTCTTCTACTCTCTCCCACTACAATTCTACCACTCTAAATCCAAACACAATTGACCATGAGTGCTATCATCAACAGCTTTCATCGAGCAGCAAACACATCAGACAGCTCAAACAATGTCGGTACAAAAGACACATCCACCTTCAGCTCATTTAACTCCTTCTTCATCCATTCCCCTGCTGAGGTCAAGACCACAACCAGCTCCCATTCTATTCCATTGTACTCTGCAGAGTACTACTATACTTGTGGTCTTGGTGGTGTCATTGCCTGTGGTCCCACACACTCTGCTGTGACACCTTTGGATCTAGTCAAGTGTCGTCGTCAGGTCAATTCTGCTTTGTACTCTTCCAATCTTCAAGGTTGGAAATCTATCATCAAGACTGAAGGGTTTGGGGGTATATTCAATGGTCTTGGTGCCACTGCCATTGGTTATTCTTTTCAAGGTGCTGGTAAATACGGGTTCTATGAGTTTTTCAAGCATCAATACAGTCAATTGGTTGGTCCTGAAGCTGCAAACAATTATAAGACTTTGTTATATCTTGGTGCAAGTGCTTCTGCCGAATTCCTAGCTGACATTGCTTTATGTCCATTCGAAGCAATCAAAGTCAAGACTCAAACTACAATTCCTCCTTATGCTACCAATGTTTTAGATGGTTGGAAAAAAATAACTGAAGTTGAAGGTATTGCTGGTTTATATAAAGGGTTGGTGCCTCTATGGTTTAGACAAATACCATATACAATGTGTAAATTTGCGTCTTTTGAAACAATTGTGGAAGCCATTTATAATTATTTACCAAAATCCAAAAATGAGTATTCAACTTTACAACAGACCTCTGTTTCCTTTTTAGGTGGTTACGTTGCTGGTATCTTATGTGCTACTGTTTCTCATCCTGCTGATGTCATGGTCTCAAAAGTTAATAACGATAAAAAACCAACTGAATCAACTGGAGCTGCTGTTTCAAGAATCTATAAGAAAATTGGGTTTAAAGGTTTATGGAATGGTTTACCTGTGAGAATCTTCATGATTGGTACTTTGACTGGGTTCCAATGGTTGATCTATGATTCTTTCAAAGCTTATGTTGGTTTACCAACAACTGGAGGTCATTAAAAGAAAAAAAAAAAAGTTAAACCCTCCCTTCAAATTTATGTTCCAATTAGTATAATCTCTGATTTATATATATTTATATGATATACATTCTATTTTTACACTTTAGTGTTATCAACAACAATTCTCTCAAAATCATTTCCAAACATTTTGAAATAATTCATCATCTAATGGAATTGAACTCTTAGTGGTGGTATTTGTATTAGTGTTGAAATTGGCTGTAGAATTATTATTCCATTGTGAATTTGTCGTAAAATTTTGGTTGTTAATGGAGCTTGGGCTACTTGAATTAGTATTGATACTATTATGACCACTGGATTGAAACGATAAATTTGATGTATTTAAATTAGTATTAGTATTAAATTTGGAAGTGGTAAATGCTGGCGCAGAATTGGAAACTTGTGGTGTTGAATACAGTGATAAGATGGACTTCTTAAGGTTTGGTCTTGTATCTTGTTGTTGTTGCTGCGGCTGTTGCTTCTGGTGAAATTGAGGTTGTTGTTGTTGTTGAGGTGAGTTTGGTTTATTAAATGATTTGAAATCGTTTAAAGAGGTGGATGATTGTTGCATTTGTTGCTGTGGACGTGCAGTTGCTATTGGTGCACCAAAATCTAAATCAAGAAGATTGTTTGTTTTTTGTTGATGATGTTGATGATGAATTGGCTTTTGTTGACCATTATTATTGTTATTGTTAAAAAGATTTTGGGTGTTATTGCTCAAAACAGCTGGAGAGACTGGAATAGCATTTAGTTTCAAGCCAGATGGATCTGGTACTGGTCCTCCATCAGTCCATTTCTTTAAATCATATTTGGTTCTAATGAAATTCTCAATCTTCGAATCATCAGGAACATAATTGTTATTTGGCAACTTGAACTCCCAATATTGATTGGCTTTGTTGTTTCCCCATTTCACCATAGACTGCACTTGCTCGTCTGTCCAAGTGTCTAAATCAACTGATTTAACTCTTGAGATGTGAGTGCCCATACTTCTATGAATACCTGAACAACGAATACAAATGAAAATTCCTAAATTCCAACTCGCCCATCTTGGATGTGCTGCAGTCTTGCAATCCGCACAGTGATTGTTACCTGGTTCTTTGAGCAATGCTTTGAGCACTTGTTGATTTCTGTTGTTTCCTGCTCTGCTCATTTCTTTCTTTTCTTTCCGTCTGTTTCGTTGTTGTTGACGTTGTTGTTCTTTTCACTATCAAGAATTTTTGAAACAGAAATTTTCGAAACAAAAAAAAAAAAAAAAAAAAAAAATTGTTGGAATTTGTACAATTAATTGACTTTCTAGCAAGTTTTCAACCTGTTTCAAGCCATTTTTCAGTGTTGGACAGTTTCTAATAAGCATTGAACACTGTGGGAACTTTATACCATCCAAAAAAACCCAGAGAAAAAGCTGTTATTTTACCGATTTCACCCAAGATCAATTGTTGTTTCAATCGATATCTATATAAATTAAAAAAGAAATAAAACCCAAGATGATACGGTCGTTTATAATGAGGATGTCTGCGTCTCAGGATGAGAAGAAGAAGACATATAACTATGGGTGGAAGAGCAAACAGACAACTCAAGGGGGAAAGTACCAAAATACAGATGAGGAAAACAAAAAACTTGCATTATTACCCAAGTTCACATTAGCAGAGGTTGCGAAACATGATACAAAAGAAGATCTTTGGATGATAATACATGATAAAGTGTACGATGTGACAAGTTTCATTGAAAGACATCCAGGTGGAGCCGATGTGTTATTTGAAAGTGCTGGATTAGATGGAACTGAGGCCTTTGATGAAGTTGGCCATTCTCAAGATTCTGTGGAGATGTTGAAACCATATGTTGTTGGGCAGATAAGAGTAATTGATGAGGGTCAAGGAGATAATAAGGATTTTGATAAGAAGAACTTGAATGTTAAAAAAGAAGAACAATTAGAATCCAGTGATAGTGATTCAAATGATGAGATAAGGAGAGTTAAAGTGATGAATCCAAGTTTGGGAGAGTCAATGTTTTTCAAGAACCTCAAGAACAAGAAAAAGAGGAAGCAGTTTGTGGACAAGTACAGCGGGTTTGTACTGGCACTAATATCTGTTGTGTCTCTAGTAGCATACATTTTGCTTGAGAAAAGAAAATGGAATGACTGACGGTACCTTTAGATAGATGTTTGATACAGTCAATATCTATATTCTTCAACATAGTCATGTAGACTGATTGTAGCACAATGCACATACATTCATGATGAAACATAAATAAAATTTAAAACATGAAAGTTGATATTGGACTCTGGAGTAGTGGCCGTACCGATGATATCTTACTTCAAGTTCAAATTCACCGAAATCCAGCAGTTGAATTTGAACACTTTATGTAGAATCTAGTTTGAGTCTGTTTATTCTTAAATATACTGCCATCAACGTCTTTTCAATCTTCTCCATTTCGTTTTGTTCTTTCTAAATTCCAGTGAGAAGGAAAAAACCTCATCGTCTGCCTAAAAATCGAGAATTTCATGTGAAAAAGTCAGAAAATCCTGCCTAGCAGAGAGCCCAGGCAGAACCTCCCGCCCACTAAAATACTGCAACAGTGCAATCTCTGCCTAACTGGAAAACTGGAAAACTGACTCTGCCATTCATGATTCTGCCAGGCTCGACTTTTAATTGGCAGATTAATTTGCTTGTTACTGCGTTGATCTGCTGGCTGCTGCATTTACTTGCATGCCGCTGTAGGCCCGGTCAAAGTTTGTGGAGTTTTGTGAGTGTTCTGAGTGTGTATTTGGGCCAATAACTAGCTTGTTTCTCCGTGGCGGCTGAGTTTAATGGCCACCATTCTGTAGCCACCAGCGTCAGCTACACACTCGTCTTGTTTTCACTACGAAATTCCCACTGAAAACTAGCGAAAACAGCTATGAAAACGCGCGTAAATCTGCCTGCAGTGAGTCATTCATTCAATTTTTCAGCGGTGGTAAATTTCCGCTGCTGGAATTATATAAAGAACAATTTTCGCTGTTAAAAACTTGACACACTAACTTTTTTTTTTTTTTCTTTTCCTTTCCTTAACTACAAGTTAAAACAGTTGAAAACTTATATCCCAACCAGCGCGCTTCACAGCTTTCTTTCACAATTTTCAACAACGAAAGAAACTCCTATTTTTTATCCTACACATAGAGCATATTATTACAATCAATCTCAAAATGTGTTTATAAATTTTTCAAACATCCCCCAAAGATAAACAGAAATTATAATGAAATAACATAGATATTCATTTGGTTTTTTAAACTTTACTTTTTCAACTTACAACTATTTTAACTTTTACAACTGATCCCAATTATTGTTTACAATACTGGTTTTTAACTACAACTAATTTTACTTCAAAATGAGTCCGTGAATTTAACAATCCCACACACTTCAAGTCATGATGACGTTTTAACTTACTTTTACAATTTATTACAATTATATCATTCATTACATTTATTATTACAAATACAACCAAAGTTATTACTACTACTATTACTACAAAAATGTCTACTAATACTACTACTGCTGCTGCTTCCACTACTACTTCTTTCATGAACTCCAGATTCGATTCAGCTTTTGCGGAGTACGATTTCTTTGATGAGGCTGTTAATCAATCCAGTAACACTGCTGGTGCCGCTGGCTTATTTGATAAACCTCGTCAAGCTTTAGGTGAATCTGTCTTCAACAAATTTAATTCTCATGATTTTTCAAAAGCTATGATTGAAAACTCTCCAGAAGTTGCTTCTATTGGAACTATTACTCCTGTTGAGTTACATTCATCAGTTATTGAATCAATTTTTTCCCCTTCAGTTGATGCCAATTCAACACCATTATTTGATGATGTTGATTTAGATTCTGAAAATTGGAAACCTTTATTTGATGATGTTGAATTAGATTTATCTATTGTTCCTTCTGTTCCAGTTTCTATCTCAGAAACTCAAGTTCCAGTTGAGGTTGTCATTTCAAGTCCTTTACAAACTCCTGAACCAACTTTGATTCAATCTTCTAAAGACTTTGAGAATTCAGAATTTACTACTTCAAGACCATTATCAAATCATAACAATAACAAACGTGGTTCAAGTGAAGCTGGATTTTCTTCTAATTATAATCGTAAGAAATCTGTTGCTCATCATCAACAAGAATTACCTCCAATTATAATTTCAGAAACAGATGATCCAATTGCTCAAAAACGTGCAAGAAACACCGAAGCTGCTCGTCGTTCAAGAGCTAGAAAATTGGAAAAAATGTCTCAATTGGAAGAAAAAGTTGAAATTTTAACAAAAGAAAATGATTCTTTAATGATGGAAGTTGAAAGATTACGTTCTTTATTAGCTCAACGTTAAAGTTTTGTTTCTTTTTCTATCTACAGTTTTCAGTTTATATTTTTAATTTTACTTTAATTTTATTTTAGTTTTATTTTTTTTCATTAATTATTTATTTGTAGATACATAAGTACATCATATATATTATTGTTCAATGTTCATTTCATTTCATTTTCTTTCTTCAATTTTTGCTTTTTGTTTTATATCAATCTTCAGTTTCAATTTATTCAAAATATCATGAACATCAATAAATTTTTGGTAATCTGGTGGAATTTTTTTATTTTTAATTCTGGTTAAGAAATCATTTAATTCAATCAATTCATCTAATTGAATAACGTCATTCAAGTAATTATTCAATTCATCATTAGCAATTTTCAAAGCTGTAAACCACATTAAAATCTCAAATTTAGGAAATTTAAATTTTTTATTAACTTTAGTTTCATTTTCAATCTTAACGATTTTAAATTGAGTTTTAAGATTGAATGAAGTTAAAAAATTCCCTCCAATGACAATAGTGTCTTTTGGAGTATACACAGAATGTATCCAACCAGATGGAATTATCAAAACATCATTTGGTTTCAAAACTATGTTAATACCATTTTCTAAGTTATAAAAATCATGAAGAAATAAATTATTAAAATTTAAACTCCATTTAATATATTTTTTCAAGTTTGAATCAGTTGGTGGGAATAAAATGAAGTTTTTTTCACCTGATAGAACAGTATAATAAACAGAGGATCCTGCAAAATCTAAGTGGAAATCTGTGAAACTATTCTCCACTCCCATTAAACAATATTTTTTAACGCAAGGTTTTAAACCATCAATTTCTGCGGGCCAAACAAGATCAACTAAATCTAAATCTTCTATAAAACTTGGTCTTGAAATTTGTTTGCCAATTGAACAATCACTGATTTCTAAACTTAAAACGTTTAATATTCTTTTCCTTTCCTTAGGAGGGGACTGGAAATATTCACACCATTGACCTAAGTTCCATCCATTTTTAGCGTTATTTTGAGTTAATACATCCATTATTTCTATATGAGAATCAATTCCCATTGAATCTCTTAATTTTTGTAAATTAAAATTTGATGGGATATTGAAACCTAAACCTTCACGTAAATTTGCAGGTATTTTGATTGGTTTGATTAATTTATTTGATAATACAAATTCAGTTGTTAGATCAGCTCCATTCATTATTAAAATATCTTTATCATCACTTGAAAGATAATTTGAGTTTAAAAAAGGTAGGATATGTGGATGATTATTCAAAACCACTGTAGACTCACCGGAGTTCAAAGCAACGTAATCAATGGCTGTTCTAGATCTTTTGGAAGATCTTCTTAATTCACTTGGTCCGTGTGTCGCTGTACAACTTGGACAATGGAAATTCATAAATTTAGTCGATTCATCTTCTGATAATTGTAAACAACTCAAATGATACCATTTGAAGCATATTGAGCATTGAATCCAAGATATTTTTACACTTTGTTCTTCTTTTTCAATTTTTGCTGTTTCTGGGCACAGTGGACATTCCTCATCGCTCATATCTGTTTCTCTTCTGGCTTTCTTCTGATCGTTTGATCGTTTGATATTGAAACATTATTTTGAGTTTTGAGTATCAAAGAAAATATTTGTAATTTCTGACAATTTATGGAAAATGGAAAATGTCGAATTTTGGAAAAAAAAAAAAAAAAAAATGATAATTTGTACAAATTTAACTGACTTTCAAATTTCTGTTCCAGTTTCAAAGATGCTTTCACAACGAGTTTCTCACAGCAGCAGTGTTGTCTCCAGAGTTTTGGGAAATGCCAGATTTTTCAGCTTTGGTTTAGCCTCCAAACAGCAAGAAAACAAATCAAAAGATCAATTGCAAACCCAAATTCCTATTCCAAAACAGTTGATTAAAACCTTTGATAGTGATACTACATACACAGCGTTTGATTTCAGTATGGCTAAAGTGTATTTGGATCAGAGCAAACGTTTGGCTTTGGCCCGTTCCTCTTTACCGGAAGCTAAAATCTTAGCAAATAAAAACCCATTAGATTATTGGACAAATCCAAAAGTTTTATCACAATTTATCACAAGTGCAGGTAGAATTTATCATAAAGATGTGACTAAATTGAGTAAAAGAAAACAAAAGAATTTAGCTAAAGCCATTAAAAGAGCAAGACATGCAGGATTATTGGCTGGTGTTCATAAAGATGTTAACTTTTTACCATATAAAAATTGATTGATAAAATAAAGGGGTAATGATTTGTACATATATAAACGAAACTATCATAAATAAAAATTAAAATAAGTATTAGAGATGTATGTAAAGTTGTAAAAAATTGAATTGAAACTGGGTGGGAACTTTTTAAAGTAAGCTTAAATCAGGACTTGATATTTTAACATAAATATCAGTACCCCAACCATAATAAGATTGTAATTCTAGAGATCCTTGGAATTGTTCAACATAAGCTTTAGTTAGAGGTAATCCATACCCCATTCCAGCAACAGTATCAACATTTTCACCAGGCATCACATTATCACCCATTCCATTAATTAGTTCATTTTTATCAACAGTTGAAAAACTATAATCAAAGATATTTTTCTCAATTAAAGGAGGAATACCACCACCTCTATCTCTAAATCTAATTTCTAAAGATTTTTTATTTGAAGATTCAGATTGTTTTTCCACAATTGTTACTAAAATTGGTTCATCAGATTTACCTATTTCAATATGAGCTCTTATTGAATTTTTCAAAATTTCTGTGAATATATATTCTAAATGATTCCCAATGTAAGGAAATTTAATATCAGAGCCATGATCAATGACCACGGGACATTGTTTATAATATTTAATGAAAGTCATGTCATTAACAAAAGAAGCTGAATTTTTGATTAGTTCTGATATTGGTAATTGTTTGTTGATTATCCCCAATGTGTTTTCCAATTTTAATTGATCTTCATGTTTTTCTTTGTTGTGATTGTTCAAATTCTCTATAGATTTGATATAATTGGTAGTTATAGTATCCATGTTAATTTTATCTCTAAAATGTGAGTTTAAGAAATCAATGATATTTGATCTTGGTAAGATTGAAGCCACTTCTTGGAAGCCTTGGGATAAGGCAGGGATTGCGTCTCTATGTATATTATTGAATTTGATTAAAGAATCATGAGCTTGTTGTTCTGATTTCAAATCTAGTTGTAATAATATTTTCAGTGAATCCAAATATAAATTATAAGTTTTTGAGATGTGAGGGTTAAGGACCACTAGATAAGGCAAATTTCTGAAACTTGTGAGTCTTTTTGTGTTGTAGATTGTAAGGTAGTTGATTGTAGCTATAAGATGAGAAGAGGAATCCAGTTTTGCTAATTGAGCGAGGGAATTGAGTGTTATCTGTGGTGCCTTTTTATGGGAATAATTTGTGATGAGACGCTCTAGCGCTGAGCGAATGTTGTACTGCTCGAACGTGTGGACAAGTCTCCTGAACGTGTGTGTCATTGTGGTGTGAAGAAAGAGTTTTGAATTCAGTTCAGTGTCACAACAGTAGTACATAAATATTCAACTGATGATGATCGGTCGGTATAATTTTTTGGTGATGATGACAACCGACTAGGGTAATAACTTATCTAAGCACCTGCACACCACAAGCTTAATAAGCAATCACTTAATATAACTGTATTTCTGACTAATCCTGTTTTGTTATTCCTCGGCAAGTTCAATTTCCGCTTTCTCTTTCACCGCACCGAATTTCATTTTTCAGGGCTTCTTTAGTACAATTTACAATTCAAGAAATTTTTCTAGTACATAAACAAGTTGTAACAGCTGTCTGTACAACTGAATCCTGATGGACTGCCAGCGCTACGCTCTTGCCCAAATGGCACACAGCACACGCCAGGCAGCACAGCAACACTGCAACACTAGTGCACCACCGCGAAAGAGCACTCCCAGAGCCCCACGGCAAGTGCTACAGATACCGGTGGCACAATTATATTCTTTTCTTTTCCTTTCCTTTCCATGGCCTTTAAACTTTGCTGAAATTGGTGTGTGTTACGTGTTGAACTTGAGCGCACTTAAGTGTTGATGGTTCCCAGTGCACACACAATATTACTAATGGCACATTACTAATGAGCTGGACAGTAACTATGTACTAACAGCTGTATATAAACACACCTCCAGCCCGTTTATGCCTTGCCTGTTGTTACACTCACTTGATATACCAGACTCAAATATTACAATATTTACACATCAACTACATACCTACACAATGCCTCAACCACTCAAGGACACAATCATGTTTGAGCCTATCAAGGTTGGCTCAGTCACTTTGCAACACAGAGTCGCTCTTGCTCCTCTTACTCGTATGAGAAACAACAACTACCAACCAAACACCGAACTGCTCACCATTTACTACGGACAACGTTCTGCCAAAGAAGGTACTCTTATCATCACCGAAGGTTCTTTCATCTCAGCTAACGCTGGTGGTTACACTGATGCCCCAGGTATCTTTGAAGAAGAGCATGTTGCCGCTTGGAAACAAATCTTTGACAAGATCCACTCCAACAAGTCCTTTGTCTTCCAACAGTTATGGGCCATTGGTCGTCAAGCTTATCCAGCTGTTAATAAACAACTAGGTATCCCATATGTCAGTGCTACAGACGATCTTTATATGGACGATGAGATGAAAAAACAATCTGTTGAGAACGATTTACCTCAACACGGTCTTACTGCTGATGAGATCCAACAATACATTGCTGACTACGTGCAAGCTGCCAAAAACTCTTTAGCTGCTGGTGCTGATGGTGTGGAAATCCACTCTGCCAATGGATACTTATTAAACCAATTCTTGGATCCTAAATCAAACAACCGTACTGATGAATATGGTGGTTCTATTGAAAATAGAGCCCGTTTCACTTTAGCTGTTGTTGATGCTGTTGTTGCTGCTGTTGGTGCTGATAAAGTGGGTATCAGATTGTCTCCATATGGAACTTTTGGTTCCATGTCTGGTGAAGCTGAGCCTTTGATTGTTGCTCAATATGCCTATGTTATTGGTGAATTAGAGAAAAGAGCTCAAGCTGGTAACCGTTTGGCTTACATTCATTTGGTTGAACCTCGTGTCACTGATTTGAGTTTCAAAGAAGGTGAAGGTGTTGCTGATGCCTCTACAGATTTCATCTATTCTATTTGGAAAGGTGTTGTCTTGAAAGCTGGTAATTTCGCTTTACACCCAGAAGCTGCTTTAGCTGAAGCTTCCAAAGGTAATACCATCATTGTCTACGGTCGTTACTTCATTGCCAACCCAGATTTGCCAGACAGAATTGAAAACGGCTGGCCTTTAACCAAATACAACAGAGAGACTTTCTATGCTTCTGGTCCAGGTGGTTACATTGATTACAAGACCTATGCTGAAGAAACTGCTTGATTCATCCCATAAATTTATATAGCATTACATTAAATACATTAAATACGTTAAATAAATTAAATAAATTAAAATCATAGATCAACTGAAGTCACCGAATAATTGTAGTGCTTGCCCTAACTTTACTGTATGTACATACAAGCTTCAAGGTTCAAATACTTCATAATACACGAAATAATCAAAATTTTGAAAATTTTCTCTTTAATTGAACAACTTGAGTGAGAAGCTCGATTGAAGCTCTGAACCTTGAAGATTCAAGACACTGCAATGTGCCCACACAAGGCTGTTTGTGTGTATTGCAGTGCTTCTTCTTCTTCATAAACACTAAATAATCAACGTATATAGCCCCCCCCCAACACTCCTATTTCTGCCCCTACAACTTTACGCTCGATGGTTCCTAGGGTCTTGTTATGGAGAAGAAGAAGCCAGCTGGAGACCCTGTTGATTTGATACTTCGACCGTCAGTCTCTCGCTGGATCGTGCCTCGGATGCCCGTCGAGTCTTTTACTGTTGCTTGTGCAATGGGGAAAGAGCCTCTAGAGAGCATTCAAAGCTACATCTTGTCTTGTTATTTGTAATTATATATCGAATTTAATTTAACTTATTCATTGGGCTCTGTGTTTATGAACTATAGCTCAGGTCTCAAGTCTGAACGACGTGGAACAACTAGTGGGTGGAGTTGTGCTAGACGTGTGTGTGTTAGTCTCGTAACTCGTTCACCATGTAAACCAAGCTCCAACTGATGAAGGAAGAATGAATACTCACCTAAATAAGTGATGGCCCACATCAAGTACATCATGGCCAATGTCAATATAACGGTGCTTCTCCAAACACTGTTTCTGTTAGTTTCCTGTTCCTCTTCTCCTTCGCTTTCAATCTGCTGGGTGTACTCACGTTCTGTTTTCTTTTGGTGCTAAGTGCCAGAACACGGTACTGATCGCAACAACGACGGCGAGCACGATGACGACAAGCATGCTGTCTGTTAGTGTCTCTCTTGTTTGTGTCTCGTGGTGGTTTACTCACAAACTCATTTCTGTTAAGCTGCTTGGTTGGTTGGTTGGTTGGTTGGTTGGTTGGTTGCAAATGTATGTAATTCCAGGATAATCTCTAATAATATTGAAAAATTGTACAATTTAATACCAAATATCAAATATCGAATATCAAATTAGAACTGATTTTTCCAATTCACACGTACCTACAAGACAGAACTCCACAATGCAGCATGCACAGCAATCGCAGCTGCCAGAAGAACTGCTCCAATGGCTGTTCAAAGTGCTCCAACCAGTCAGTGTGTTTCTTTTATTTCACTTGGTTTTAATCAGTCAAACTAACCCAGTACTTCAGGAATACAGAGATCCAAGGTCAACATATCAGCAGGTGGCCATTGTGCTGCAGCAAATACCTACTTTGAAGCCACGCACCCGTGTTTTCACTCATGAGAATGGTGTTTCCCAACTGCTCCTGTCTTTGTATGGTTCACTCCCAGTTAAAATTGGCTCAAACGTCTACAAAATCCCCATTGAAATGTGGATTCCTCAAGATTTCCCACAATCTGCTCCCATGATTTATGTTGTGCCTACTTCCAGAATGATCATACAACCAGGGAACTATGTTGACTCAACTGGGAAATGTTATTTGCCCATCTTGGGAAGCTGGTCAATTCATCAGCCTTTATTATCAGTTTGTCATTCATTGATCAAAGTGTTTGCTGTTGAGCCCCCTGTGTATGCCAAAGCTGATCCTCCACAGCAGCAGCAGCAGCAACAATTTTCACCTCCAGCAATATCCCAACAACGAGACCAACCAACATCAACTCCAAAAACACCAGTATTAAATCAACCAACTTCAATCAATAAGTACAACTCTCCTCCTCCTCTACCTCCTTTGCCCAACGAAAGATCTACTTTGAAGTCACCAACTCTACAAAAAATGAACATCGAAACTAATAACAGATTGATCAACACTACAATTAATAACCCCAAAAATACTGATATTGAACCAAATATCATGGATTTATTAAGCAACAATGTTGATCTTGACACCACAGCTATCAACAGCAATAACGAAAAGAGATACAAACTCATTGAAGAGATTGAAAACTTAATAACAAGTTTATTCATCTATGAAACCAATCCTCAATTGAAAATTAATTTAGCTTCTGTTAATAAAATCAAATACTCTTTGATGAAAATTGGTGAATATTTGAGTTTTGAGAAACATTCACTTATTAAAATCAATGAGAAAATTGATTTGAACACTTCTATTCTAGAAGATACTATAAAGAAAGCTGAATCAACAATCGAAAACTCCAAGAGCATAAGCATCAACGTTGATGAAATTATTTGTGCAGAAACAATAGTTTATAACCAGTGAGTTGACTACTAATTTCAATTTTTCCCCCTTCTTGTCTTTGTTTTAAAAATAAAAGGTCAATCCACTAACAAGTTACAACCAACAGGCTCTACGATCTAATCTCAGATGATTTGGCCATCTCAGACACCATCTACATTCTCTCTAAATCTTTTGATAACGGCAACATTTCACTTGCGAACTTCACCAAATACTCGAGAAGTCTTGCACGAGAACAGTTCTTGAAACGCGCACTCGTCAACAAAATTGCTTCACTTCTGAATCTGTCTGGTTAGCTAATAGTTCACTCTTCTTCTTCTTCTTGTAAGTTGTATGTAGCTAATTAATTAATGTTGAGCAAAGGGTAACCTCTTCGCCTTGAACAAAAAAAAAATTATTTTTTTTTTCTGAAAAATTTTCTTTTGAAATTTAAGTAGTTAACAGTACAACTAACTGACTTCTGGCCTTCAGCTCCCCAAATTCACCCGAAATGAGCGACTTCATCAAACCAGAAAACGTCACTCCTTCCCAGGACACCTCAGAGTGGCCTTTGCTCTTGAAAAACTTTGATAAGTTGATTGTGAGAAGCGGCCATTATACCCCAATCCCAGCTGGATCAACTCCTCTCAAAAGAGACTTGAAATCTTACATCAGTTCAGGTGTCATCAACTTAGATAAACCTTCTAATCCATCTTCTCATGAAGTGGTCGCTTGGGTCAAACGTATTTTGCGTTGTGAAAAAACCGGTCATTCTGGTACTTTAGATCCAAAAGTTACTGGTTGTTTGATTGTTTGTATCGATAGAGCCACTAGATTGGTCAAATCTCAACAAGGTGCTGGTAAAGAGTATGTGTGTATTGTTAGATTACATGATGAATTAAAAGACGAAAAAGAATTGGCTAGAGGTTTAGAAAACTTAACTGGTGCTTTATTTCAAAGACCTCCTTTGATCTCTGCTGTTAAAAGACAATTACGTGTTAGAACCATCTACGATTCTAATTTAATTGAATTCGACAACAAAAGAGGTTTAGGTGTCTTTTGGGCTTCTTGTGAAGCCGGTACTTATATGAGAACTCTCTGTGTTCATTTAGGTATGTTATTAGGTGTTGGTGGTCATATGCAAGAATTAAGAAGAGTTAGATCCGGTGCTTTAGGTGAAAATGACAATTTGGTTACTTTACATGATGTCATGGATGCCCAATGGACTTTTGATAACACAAGAGATGAATCCTACTTAAGAAGAGTCATTCAACCTTTAGAAACTTTATTATTAGGTTACAAGAGAATTGTTGTTAGAGACTCTGCTGTTAATGCCATCTGTTACGGTGCTAAATTGATGATTCCAGGTTTATTACGTTATGAAGAAGGTATTGAACTTTATGATGAAGTTGTTTTGATCACTACTAAAGGTGAAGCTATTGCTGTTGCCATTGCTCAAATGTCAACTGTTGACTTAGCATCTTGTGATCATGGTGTTGTTGCTAAAGTTAAAAGATGTATTATGGAAAGAGATTTATATCCAAGAAGATGGGGTCTAGGTCCAGTTGCTCAAAAGAAAAAGCAATTAAAATCTGAAGGTAAATTAGATAAATTTGGTAGAAATAATGAAAAAACTCCAAATGAATGGAAAGATGGTTATGTTAATCATGAAAATGATCAACATCCTGCTGTCCCAACTCCAACCACTACTGAATCAGTTGCAACTCCTGCTTCTACTCCTTTGATTAAAGAAGTTGAAAAAACTGAAGAATCTTCTGAAAAGAAAGAAAAGAAGGAGAAAAAGGACAAAAAAGAGAAAAAGGAAAAGAAGGATAAAAAGGAAAAGAAAGAGAAAAAGAGAAAAGCTGAAGATGATGAAGAAGGTTCTAAAAAAAAATCCAAAAAAGATTAAGTTAAATTAAATTCATTCAATTCTTTTATTACTTTTCAAATCTATTATTTAATTATTTTCAAATCATAACTTCAGTTCAAGAGGGAAGATAAATAGAAAATGATCATTTCTTGTATAATACGTTTTATTAAAGAAAATTTAATAAGTTATTTTTTTAATCATATCATAATGTCTGATTTCATGATTATTGTATTTTTCAAGAAGTTGAATTATCGATATTTACATGAACATAAATTATAATTTTTTTATAAAACAACAGCAACGGCGCGCTAGACAACGTACTGATTTATTATTAATATTCGTCCGCGACGTACCTGCGTAATATTTAATATTAATATATTGAATGAATCTAATAAAAGATAAACCAATTTAAACAATTAAAACTTTCCAGTGACAATAATTCACTCGCCACAAATGTTTTTAAATATTTTACACTGTGCCACAATTAACGTACGTTCTTTATATAATTTATTGAACAATCTAAACGAAGTATGTTTTTAAACAACTACAAATTTGCAATATTGAAAAAAATTATTTATACGTGAATTTCTATATTGAATAAATATTAATCCATTTGAATTGAATACTTTTGAATCATTAAAATCATTAAAAAAAAGTGTTTGTGTGTGTTTTCCTGTTTTAGCTTCATTAAAAAAAAAACGAACAATGTAAAAAGATGATAAAGTACGAGTTTTTCATTACATATTATTGTGATCATCATCTTTATATGAAATGCAAAAAAAAAGTTTTTAAAAATTTTCTGATATTGCTTGTCTTTGTTGTGGAGTTAATGAAGTTGGATAATCCACTTTATAAACAATCTTCAAATCACCTCTTTTACCTGGACTCTTAGAAATTGGCATACCTAAACCTGGGTAGACATTTTCAGAAGATATTTGCACTGGTTGAGATCTACTTAGTGGAATTTTACGGCCATCAACAGAATCAACAATTTTTTCAAAACCTAATAAAGATTCTTTGAAAGTTAAAGGTAATGTATAAATCAAATCATTACCATCTCTTTTGAAAAATTGATGAGGTTTCTCTTGAATGACAAATTGAATTGTTTGACGGCCATAAGGAGTGTAATCACCTTCATTTTTGAAAGTGATTTTAGTACCACTTTTCCAACCTGGTTTAACGCTAATTTCCATTATTTTTTCTTCTTTTTCACCATTTGGACCTTTACGTTTAAGTTTCATTTTCTTTACTGCACCTTTGGCTAATTCTTCTAAAGTACATGGTAAATTGATTTGAACGGTTTCAGGTTCTGGTCTTGAAGTAGTACCACCGCCACCAAAACCTGAGTCGAAACCACCAAAAGCACTTCTGCCACCACCACCAAAACCACCTGGCATACCCCCAGAACTGAAGTGGAATCCTCCAGCATCATCACCTAAACCTCCACCACGCACGAACTGTTCAAAAATATTTGATGCATCACCAAAACCAAATGGATGTCCTCCTCCACCAAAACCTCCAAAACCACCTGGCATACCACCTGCACCACCACCTGGCATGGATCCTTCATCAAACTGAGGACCTCCACGTCTTGCAGCATCTAAACCAAATTGATCATAAGTTTTCCTTTTATTTTCATCACTTAGTATATCAAAGGCTTCAGATATTTCTTTGAATTTTTCTGTGTCACCAGTAGGTTTATCAGGATGGTATTTTAAGGCCATCTTTCTATAAGCTTTTTTGATCTCAGCGTCTGAGGCAGAAGGCTGGACGCCTAGCAAGTTGTATAATTTAGTATCAGCAACCATATTGTATTATTGATTCTTCTTTCTTTCTTTCTTTCTTTCTTTCTCTTTTTCTAGTATATCTAGTTCTTCAATTATTAGTTGTTTGAATGATTTGATGTAATGCGATTCTTAATTGATCAATTGATGAATATCGTTTCACTCGAGTCGAATTTTTGTAGTTGCAAAAGTTTCGAAGAGACGCGAATTCAGGAAGAAATAAGTTTAATTTATTGCAATTTGTAGACGAACTGAAGGAAAAAAGACGTTTTCTCCTAGAATTTTGTGGAATTTTCTGGAAATTTTGCGATTTTCTTCAACTTTTGGGATTTAGAAAGACAGTTTCCAGTTGTTGCAGAAATGTGTTTCACACTAAAAAAATGACTATGGAAATGATGGGAATGTGCCAAAAGTGATGATTTGGAGTTGAATGGTGGTAGTTGCGTGTGATTATCTTTTTTTTTATTTTATTTTCAGCTATTTTACAGAATAACTTGCTCAGTTCACAAGATGCAAACACAGAAGTAACTTGTATATATAGCTGTGCACTCCATTAGGCTTTAGCTTACTAAGAGAAGCTAATGGCATCGTGACATTCATCCTTTTTTTTGCTCTGTTTTCATTTCACATACATACATACAGAAATTATTCAAATTTTACACAACAACAATAATTATTACTTGAACATTGAAGTAAACAAAGCTACACACACACAAAGCCAAATACAAAGCACTCGAGAAAGATAATGTCCGTCATTCTCGCGTCCGCAGGATACGACCACACAATAAGGTTTTGGGAAGCACTGACAGGAGTCTGCTCAAGAACCATCCAGCACGCAGACTCTCAGGTCAACAGACTAGAGATTACCTCTGATAAAAGATTTTTGGCTGCTGCTGGACATCTACACGTTAGATTGTACGATATCAGAACAACCAACCCTAACCCAGTCACTTCTTTTGAAGGACACACAAACAACGTCACATCAATAGCGTTTCAAGCAGATTCAAAATGGATGGTGTCTTCCAGTGAGGATGGAACAGTGAAAGTTTGGGATGTTAGAGCTCCAAGCGTACAGAGGAACTACCGCCACAACTGCCCAGTGAACGAGGTGGTGATACATCCAAACCAAGGTGAACTTATAACGTGCGACCAAGAAGGCTCTGTCAGAGTGTGGGATCTGGGAGAAAACCAGTGCACTCACCAACTAATACCTGAAGAAAATATCCCAGTGCATTCGGTTTCTGTGGCCAGTGATGGCTCAATGCTTGTTGCTGGAAACAACAAAGGGAACTGCTATGTATGGAACATGTCCAGCTCGCTGTTGAGCCCAGTCACCAAGTTCAGATCACATTCAAAATATATTACCAGAGTGCTGCTCAGTTCAGACCTGAAACATCTTGCTACATGCTCTGCAGACCACACTGCTAGAATATGGAATGTCCAAGACAGTTTTTCACTTGAGACCACGCTTCAAGGCCACCAAAGATGGGTGTGGGACTGTGCTTTCAGTGCT
Source organism: Starmera caribaea (assembly GCA_030565045.1). Taxonomy (NCBI): domain Eukaryota; kingdom Fungi; phylum Ascomycota; class Saccharomycetes; order Phaffomycetales; family Phaffomycetaceae; genus Starmera; species Starmera caribaea. Next base: position 35,635 of record JAJMAV010000055.1, read on the forward strand.
GATTCCGCATACTTGGTCACTGCCTGTTCCGACCACTACGTGCGTCTCTGGGACCTCTCAACGAGCGAAACCGTGAGGCAATACAATGGACACCACAAAGGTGCTGTCTGTGTTGCTCTCAACGACATCTGAAAGAGCTCTATCGCCAATAAACAAACTTTCTAATTATCATCTTCAATTGTAGAATTTTATGTACTGTACAAATTTCAGTGAAAAATCCACTATTATAACAGACTGTACAATAACAACAAAAACAACAGCAACAACTGGCACATCAACCACAGCGAAGATGGCATTGAGCAGCGCAGACAAGGAGAAAGTGAAGCGTGTGATCCCCAAGGGATCCAACAAGGTGATTGATGCTGCAGTCGCAAGATTGTACATAGCATATCCTGACCCAAACTCATGGACGTATACAGGCCTATCGGGGGCCATCATTCTCTGCGACGACCTGGTGGGCAACACATTCTTCCTTAAACTTGTTGATATCAACGGCAACAGAGGTGTCATTTGGGACCAGGAGCTTTGGTGTGGGTTTGAGTACCACCAGGACAGATCGTTTTTCCACACATTTGAGATGGAAGAGTGTTACGCTGGTTTATTATTTGATGACTTAAGTGATGCCTCCCATTTTTTCAAAAGAGTCACTACAAAGGAAAAGCATGGCTCCAAGAAGACAGTACAGAACAGAAACGCAATTGCTTTGAAGAAGAAGCCCGAGGCGCACAATCCAGGACCAAGAGGTGAAACTGTTTTTATTTCAAACAACATCAATGGCGATGACACCAGCTACAATTCGGAGCAGAAAATCAGAAAGACCACCAATGTGCTCTACTATGATGACTTACCACCCCCAGAATGGAGATCTTTATATAAGGAGCTGGAAAACGCTGGGATCACTGAAGACATGATTGCTGATAATAAAGAATTCATTAAAGAGTACATCAAAAACCAAGGTGGTCCGTTAGTTGGTCTAGAGCCTCCAATTCCTAGAAAGTTAAAGAAAGGTACATTGAACTCTGCTTCTCACGGTGCAAATATACACTCCCATGACGATGTTTCTGTGCATTCCAGTGGTTCAATCAGAAATAAAAAAGCACCACCACCACCACCTCCAGGCAATATACCAAACAGCTCCACCAGCAGCATATCATCAGAATCAGAAGAACAGCAACAACAACCAGTGTCTTTACAGGCATCTTTTGGAGAACAAAACAAACATATTACTCATAGAGTGCCTCCCCCATTGGCAAATCCATTGGTTAACCAAGCACCAAGTGCAACATTCAACAGAAGTGTACCACCTCCATTACCTCCAGGACACAATACAGTGCCACCTGCTTTACCTTCTGGAAATAGACCAACACCTCCATTACCAACAGGAAACAGGCCAACACCTCCTCCACCAGCTAGCAGTAGGCCTATGCCAGTTCCTCCTCCTAGAGCTGTAAACACTTTACCACCTCCACCACCTCAAAGAGCACAAATAGGCATTCAACCCAACATACCTTCTAGAGGAGGTCCACCACCTGCTCCTCCATCAAGACGTTCTGGAAATGCTCCACCGCCTCCTCCTTCGAGAAGACAGGTACCTCCTCTTCCTCCAGCGAGAGCCCAACCACAACCTGTACAGATGCAACAGCAACAGCAACAACAACAGTATCAACCACCAGTTGATTCTCCTTTGATGAATATGAATTCTCTCAATGCTGCCTTACCACCTCCGCAACAACCTCCTATGTCAACTTTCAACCAGACATCGAATATTCCACCACCACCTCCACCATTACCTCCAGCTACTAATACAGTATCTGCAATCCCACAAGCACCATCACCACCTCCAATGACAACATTCAATCAAAATGCAACTGTTTTACCAGTAGGAGGAGGTCCTGTTCCACCTCCACCTCCACCTCCACCATTATTACCAACTACGCCCAATCAATCTAGTGTAGCAGCACCAGCAGCACCACCAGCACCAGCACCACCAGCACCACCAGCACCACCGGCACTTCCTGGTTTTAATGCTCAAGCTCAGCAGCAACAAGCTCCACCTCTTCCTCAAGTAGATGGAGGTAGAGATGCTTTATTGGCTTCTATAAGAGGTGCTGGTATTGGTGCTTTGAAGAAAATCGATAAATCTCAATTGGATAAACCTTCTGTTTTACTTCAAGAACAACAGGCAGGAGGTAATGGTAATTCTAATCATGGATCCGCTTCTGCTCCTCCTCCAATTGGCGGTGCTGGGTCTTTAGCTGATGCTCTGGCTGCTGCTTTAAGCAATAGAAAAAATAAAGTCAGTAAAAGCGATGACGAAAGTGATGGAGAAGATTGGTAAATACTAAACACCTTTGTAAAGATAAATAAATACGAGTGATAATATCAAAAAAGTTCAATCTACATCTAAATACAGCCGTTATGATTGTAAAACCATTTATTTTGCCTAGTTCATGAATTTCTCCTTCCAAGATTCTAACCATTTAACTTTATTCTCATTGTCAACGTTCAAAATTTTCAGTTTCTCAATGATCTGTAAACTTATAGAATCAATAGAAGTCGTGAATTCTTTGATTTGCTGAAGGTCACCTTTTAAAAACACCGTAGCTGCAAACTCATCAATATCAGCAATCAAGTCATTTTGAAGTTTATTGAACAGATCAATATCCAAACCCAAAATTTTAGAATCTTCTGATGGTAAAGATTTACTAAAAGAAGAGTATAGTAGTTTAATCAGTTTTAGCTTACTGGTCCATTTTGTGACATATTCAATGATCTCAGTGTTAACTTCTTCAACATCTTCTTTATTTTTCTTTGAGTTTATACTGGAATCTTCATCATCAGAAAAATCATCATTCAAACCAAAGGGATCTTCATCAACTTCAAATCCTTGGGGATCTTCAAGCCATCCTTCAAGTTCTCCAATAGCATCTGAAACCATCACAATCGATTGCCTTATTTTGGAGTTCAATAATCCCGTTTTACCAGCTTTAACCAAATTCTCTAAAGTTGTACAATTCTCCCAAATCTTACCAACACTTAATAATCTTCCATCAGCTGATTCTTTTTCTTCAAATTTTTCTTTGAAGTCCAAGCTTAAAACTTCACCAATGAATTCCATTAATGAAGCAATCAATCCTCTAATAATAAAAACAATCTCCACACTAAATAGTTCACTGTATTTAACAATATCTAGTTGACCAACTAAAGACATTAGAAGAAGCATCACTTCAGAAGTTTCTTTCACCTGTTTAAAAGCTGCACTGATAGCAACAGGTCCTTTGAAAACAATCCCCAATTTGGTTCCATGGGCAAATATAAGTTTTGAAATTTTGATAAATTCTTCTAATGGATTTTCAACTTTTGATGATTTGATCTTTTGGAATTCACGTTTTTGTAAAATAGACTGGTAAAGAGCCAGTCCATCACAAAAGGAGACTAAAAGTGCTCGTAGTTGTTCCTCGGTGTAATGATCAGTTGACATGATTTTCAAATCTTTGTATGTTTCTGATATCAAAATTATTTCAACATCAAACTTCTTTTTTTCATAATTTTTTTTTAGCAAAATTTTTGTTAGGTACATATTATGTATGTGCTCCAAGATCTTCATAGTTCAAACTTAATACAGTTCTCAAAAATAAAGTCCGCATGAACTGTATGTAGTGGACGCTGTGAAGTAATAAAATTTTTGTATTCACTAGTATTTACAATCCTTTTTTCTATGTGTTATGTTCACTTTTTTTTGTTTGGAGGATGAATATACAAATAAATATGTAAAAAAAAGGTGTACTTTAACTTTGTTTGTGTAAGGTGAAAAATATATGCTTTTTTTTTCTTCATAGTTACTTTATATTGTTTATATTGTTTCTCTAATTTTTTTTTTTCTTTCTTTATGTATCTGATAATGAAATGATTTTACAATCTATTTTAATCTATTCAAGAAATAGAATCTGATCTGTAAAATGTGAATTGAATGAGAATTTGAGATGAAAGTAATCATGATTTTTGCGAAACAAGCTCATCACCAAATTGACGATCTAATAAATCAACATTCTTGGAATTTGTGGTTGTCTCAGGCACAGAGGCTTTTTGATTGTCATGACTAACCTCTAAGTTCATAATAACTCCATTTTTACCATTGTCTTCTTTTCCATTTCTATCACACTCTCTATTATTTTTTCCGCCATTCTCAAACTTATCTTTCTGTTCATTTTCTTGCTTTGTTTTTAGTTCATATTTTTTATCATCGTTATGAGATTTGTTGTTATTAGTGGTATTAGTAAGTTCATTATTTCCAGTTTCATGCTTATTTGGCTTTACAATGTTGTTATCAAGATCATCACCAATCATTCCTCCTAATTCTGCACACCAACTGATCCATTCATCAATCCAACACCTAACAACCCACCAAGCACCAAACCCTGCACCACCTTCTAACGAAATTTCTCTTAAAGCACTGGTTAATAAAGTTGATGCACATAAAATAAATAAACGAGGTGGAACTTCATCAAAAATTTCAGGAATTTTGGAAATTTCATTGCCCCATGTATTAATGATTAATTCATCTTTTGGAATGATAGTTAATAAATTGTTAATTTTCTCATTTAAAATGTCATTACATTTCTGTAAATTTCTGTCATTACAAGGTAATTCTCTTGAAGTTATTTGTTCCACATTAACATATTTTTGCCAATCATTTAACATTATTTTTCGATCAGATTCATAAGACAAAACTTTATTTGCAGGCTCTGCAGTTTCAGCCACTCTAACCAATCTGGATATCAAATTTGCAAATTGTTTAGCAGATTTAATTTTTGAATTGATCAGTTTTTTTGGAAGATTTTCACAAGACTCTAAAACTTTTTCTGTGAAAGATTGAGAAACTTGTTTTAATTGTTGCAAAACATGATTTGGAATTTCTTGTAAAGCTAAATTGGCCAACATTTTCATAATTGCTTTATATAACAGAGAATCACAAGTTAAGACCCATTCATGGATATTTGTAGAAGTGTATAATTTGAAAACAGGAGTTGTTAAACTTCCATGGAATCTTTTTAAAGTAAGAAATAATTTTTTGACTTGCATAAATCTAAAGCTCTCAAAAATTGAATTACAATGAGCCTTATATAATCCTGATAAAGTTTCAGCAATATCCTTATCGGTATCTTTCAATAGATATGAATTAATTGATGGTAATGGTATTGGGGTTTCTAAATTTGATTGATCATTGATAATCTTCATCAAGTTTGGAACAAATTTCATTTCAGATTGGGTGAATTCATCAATATAACCAGCCAAAACAGCTCTATCTGTTTTAAAAGTTTGATTATTATTATCAGAGCCAGTGATGTTTCTTAGTGAAGTATTACTAGCACCACTTGCTAATACAGCTGTAGTTATTGATCCATTGTTCAAGTTTGTTGATAATGGAGTTGACACTTGAGAATTTGGACTATTTGTACCAGCATAATTTGGAGTACCGGTCAAATTGAAAGATGAATCAAAATTAGTATGATGCAAAGGAGTATTTGAATTTGAATCTTCTTCATCAGGTTCTTGAAGGCCATTATCATCAATTAAACGAATACCACAATAATGATATTTGGAACGACCCCTTGTACCTAAACGACGAGTAGATATATCAGGAAAAATAATTCTAACTAGTTTACCAAAAGAAGCAGGAGATAAAGGTCTTAAGCCATAGGTGGCACAAATATTAACATATCTTGCATAGACCCTACTTCTAGGAATAACAGAAGCTTGATCAGCTTGACAGGCTCTTAAAAGCCAATTCAAACCAAAAACTTGACGTTGTCTTTCCTCGTTATTATCAGTTTTCAAAGATTTATTGGTATTTGAAGTTGGAGTTGAAATTGAGAATGAAGTTGAATTTGGAGTTGGAGCTTGTGAGTGAGAGCTTGAATTTGGAGTAGAAGATTCATTTATTATTAATTTTGAATCATGGTTATTACCATTTGATTTGATTTCCTCGACAAAATCTTCTAAAGAAAGTTCTAAACCTCTATAAGCCAAAGTTTTCAATTCAGCGTCACCATCTTCACCAGGTAAACTATGATCTGCTCTTCTTGAGCGTTTTTTATTTGTATCTGGACTTGTTAAAGGACTTCTCATGATGACTTTGTTGTAGAAACTAGCGCTGATTGGAGGAGGAACCATTGCTCTTTGAGGAGTTTGAAAAGGTCTTGGAGATTGTGTCAAATCATTTTCTAATAAAGGTGATTGATTTAAATGTTGATGTTGTATTTGAATTTGTTGAGGTATCTGCTGCAAAACTTGCTGCTGCTGTTGCTGATGCTGATGCTGATGCTGATGCTGCTGTTGCTGTTGTTGCTGTTGCTGCTGCTGTTGAGGTATCAATGTTGGTATTTGAGGAGGGTATGAAAGACTCATTGATTGCAATTGAGATCCAGAATGTATTTGTTGTTGTTGTTGTTGTTGTTGTTGTTGTTGTTGTTGATGATGCTGATTCTGATTCTGATGCTGAATAGGTTGCATTTGTTGGGTAGGATAGTATTGAGTCTGGAAAGCATTCTGAGCGTAAGGCAGCTGTTGCATCTGAGAATAGTAGGTAGGCATAACATGATGCTGGGCATACTGAGGTTGAGTGGACATCAAATTTGGAGTTTGAGTTTGGCTCTGTTGTTGATGGTGAATTTGGGATGTTTGTTGTTGTTGTTGTTGTTGTTGTTGTTGTTGTTGTTGTTGTTGTTGTTGTTGTTGTTGTTGTTGTTGTTGTTGTTGTTGTTGTTGTTGTTGTTGTTGTTGTTGCTGATGGTGTTGTATTGCTGGCTGATGGTGATGAGCATCGCTGGATGTATCGTTGGTGCTGTTTGAGTTTATATTTGTATTTATGCTTGAAGAAGACGAAGGAACCTGTTGCAAGCTATTTTGAAGCTGTTGTTGGTGGTGAGATGCATATACTGCCTGACTGTCGTGGTGCTGAGATGAATGAGGCGATTCCATTGCAGAGGAGGCCAGATCAGATCAAATCAGATTGGAGTGAAACAACACTGAGGAAAAGAAAAAAAAAAAAAAACCACTGAACAAAGGAGGGCAGCCAGCTAATTCAAAGTGGGTGTTGTTATAGCGGGTAGCGAGCAGGAGCCTGAGGGCCAGTTGTTGCGTGGCTGCTATCGAGGATTTGGAGCCAAAGAAGAAGAGCGAAAGCAGGCAACAAAACTTTTCAACCCAGATTTCAAATTAATTTCCACTGTAGTTTGTACTATGTACTACTAGTGAGCACTGAGGAAGGAGCAGAGGGACCGCTTTGGAAAGTGAGTTTGGCAGTGCAGCTGAACAAGAGCAGTGTGCAGTGCAGAGAGGGCCGTGCTGTGTGTGTGTGTAGAAGCAGCTGGAGGGTCGAGTCGCTGAGGCTGCTTTTTGGGATGCTCTGAGTCTGCGAGGTTGTGAGCTGGCGAATTTTGGTTTTTCGCAAGTGCAAGTTTTGATAAAAAGTTAAAACTGAGAAGTTGCAGAAACAGTTTTTTTTTGTTACATATTATTTTTTCGAGTGTTTTGAGATTTGAGAAGTTTGGAGAAGTTGGAAATTTCGTCACTGTTCCGGCTGTGGAAGCAGTGTAAAGTTTGTAGAGTTGTAGAGACAAACGAGACGATCAGTTACAAGGAAAAATGGGGCTGAGACGGCAGCAATTGGGTGAGTTAGAGCTTTGCCAATTGCATTACAGGTGAAGAAAGCCAATTAGGTCTAGGAATCTGTTGAAGAAGTGGCCACTGTTAAGCTATTCTGAGAAGTTCAGTTGCAGACAGAACCGTAGTTCAGCCAATGAGTTTGAAATGGAAGGTTCACACAGCTGAAGGTGGGTGTTTTTTTTTACCAGTGCTACATACCACATAGCACAGACTCAGAGCTCTAGATCGTTGTGCAATGTGTAGCTACCAACTGCTCGTCGTCTTTTTCACCGACAAGTTGTTCTGTTTCTGGAGTGTTTGAACTGGAGGTGGTTTTTAAGATGAGTGTTTAGACACTCAATCCATGAAGCTCGTATTTGGTTTACATGCCACCAAGTGCTTCAGCAGCTACTAGCTATCCAGTTACATTGACTAGTGTATTGTAGACTCTAGAGTTGTAGTGTGTGTTTCTGTTGTGTGCTCTGGCACAAAAGCTGTTACCTGGGAGATAATCGGTGCACTGCGCAGGCACAAATAAATACGACTGAAGTTCAGTCTAGTGAACACTGAACACTGAACAGTGAAGTCTATAAGACTTGAAGACTGTTTGCATTTTGTACTTTTAACTGTGCAATATTCAAGCAGCCAGGCAGTAGTCAAAGCCATAGCAAAGCTCAAGCCTCAAACATTGAGTGAGTACTCGATCAATATCAGTGATAGAAATATATAGCATTACAACGACTGAACTGGATTAAACCATGTTTCAAGATCTAGTGTACCACATAATTGCAAAATAATTTTATAACACTCATGGTGAAAAAGACTAAGCCAATTGATGGAGTCACTAACCACAACCATCAGCGCCTATAGTGTGATCTACTGAATATATATACAAATCTATCCACCATATTATAATAACTGCCCAGTGCTTGAATTAATGAATATTCCCTTCACGCACCAGCCACAACCATCAGTGTCACTTGCCACAGCTCTCTCTGTCTGCGATGAGCTGCGGCGCGTAACGTTTTTTTCAAATTTTTTTTTTTTTTTTTTTTTTTTTTTTTTTGCCTGGCTATAAATCATAAATTTTTTTATTCACTTATAAAACAACACTTGTATTGGCAACTTAGAAGGTGAAAATCATAACTGCTTAACAAACACAGAAATGGTCGAATTGAACTCCACCCCAGAAATCATCTTGAAGAAGAGAAAGAACGCTGACAGACTCAGAATAGAGAAACAGGAACAAGCCAGAAAAAGAGAAGAGCTCTCCTCTAAAAACAAATCCAAAAAGAAAGAAAGATTCATTAGAGCTGAAACTCTAGTAGCTAGAAACTTGGCTTCTCAAAGAGAAATAGAAAGAGTCAACAGAGTTGCTAAAATCGAAACTGAAAAAGCTGCTGGTTCTTCAACTTTGAAAAATTATATTGAAAAAGTTAATTCTACCGATGGTTCTAAAACAAAAGAACTTTTCTCTGGTAAACCAACCCTTTATTTTGTCATAAGAGTTCCAGGTCCTTACGGCGCAAAAATTCCAAAAAAAGCTTTACAAGTTTTAGAAGTATTAAGATTACAATCTGTTAATACTGCTGTTTTCATTAAACTAACTGAAGCTGTTTATCCTTTAATTAAATTGATCTCCCCTTACGTTATCATTGGGAAACCTTCTTTAGCCTCAGTTAGACAATTATTACAAAAAAGAGCAACTGTCACAATTAAAGATGAAGAAACTGCTCAAGATAGAATCATAAAATTAAATGATAATAACTTAATTGAAGAAAAACTAGGTGAAGATGGAATCATTTGTGTTGAAGATATTGTCCATGAAATCGTAACAATGGGTGAAAATTTCAAAAAATGTAACCATTTCTTAAATCCTTTTGAATTAAGTAAAGATATTTATGGATATGGTCCAATTGCAAAATTACATAGACTAGAAAAATTGAAAGATTCAAAAGAAAATAGAAAATTCTCAAATAGTGGATCTGCTCCTATCTTAGAAGTTGATATTGATGAATTTATTGCTCAACAAAATTGAACTTTTTAAGTTTTATATTTTATATGTCAATTCTTTTTTTTCTATTACTGGAAATGACTATAAATGTTACAACAATAAAATGGATAAATAATTGAATAAATAATTGTTTGTAAATCTTCTTTTTTTTTTTTTTTTCATATTTATTATAAATGCTTATAAACTTTAAAGTTATATAGGGCTTAATCGTAATACATAATTAACTTATTTTGATAAGATTTTTTTCACAGCTTCAGCAACAGCATCACCAACTTCAGTAGTGGAGTTACTACCACGTAAATCACCAGTTCTGACACCAGCATCAAGGACTTGTTTAACAGCTTGCTCAACAGCAACACCTTCTTCAAACAAATCTAAAGATAACTTCAACATCATTGCTGCTGATAAAATAGTAGCAATTGGGTTAACTTTATTAGCAGCTAAATCTGGAGCTGAACCATGACATGGTTCATAAAGACCAAATGCTTTATTGGTATCTGGTAATGAAGCTAAAGAGGCAGATGGCAATAAACCTAAAGAACCTGGAATAACAGAAGCTTCATCAGAAATAATATCACCAAACATATTTGAAGTGATCACAATACCGTTTAAAGTAGTTGGTGATTTGATCAAAATCATAGCAGCTGAATCAATCAATTGATGCTGAACAGTCAATTGTGGGAATTCATTTTTAATTGTTTCTTCAACGGTTTTTCTCCATAATCTTGAGGACGCTAAAACATTAGCTTTATCTAAAGACCAAATTGGTAATGGTGGATTATGTTGTAAAGCCATGAATGCAGCCATTCTAGTGATTCTTTGGACCTCTGGAACAGAATAAGTTTCAGTGTCTGAAGCAACACCTGAACCATCATCTTCTTTTCTTTCACCAAAATAGATACCACCAACTAATTCTCTAACAACGATAAAATCAGTACCTTTAGCAAATTCAGCTTTAATTGGAGATAATTCCAATAAAGAATCACTGGCAAAATTACAAGGTCTCAAGTTAGCATATAAGTTCAATTCCTTTCTAATTTTCAACAAACCTTGTTCTGGTCTAACAGCACCAGTACCCCATTTTGGTCCACCAACAGCACCTAATAAGACAGCATCTGATTTTTTGGCAGCTTCTAAAGCTTCGTCTGGCAAAGGAACACCGGTGGCATCAATTGCAGCACCACCAATCAAATGATACTCAAAATTGAACTTGACTTCTGGTTTGACCTGTTCAATGGCTTTTAAAACTTTGATGGCTTCATCAGTAACTTCTGTGCCAACGTGATCACCTGGTAGAACAACGATGTTTTTAACTGTGCTCATTTTGTTGTGCTATATGAATTATTTGTGTTGATGATTGTATGAATCTATGATATATAATTGCAAACTGTAGGAGAATATTGCAGTTTCTTTATATGAATAGTTCTCAAGCTGAGGTGTAAACGATATAAAATGATTCACAAATCACTTGACTTTTGAGTTGTACAACATTAGTGAACATATAAAAATATTCGAGTCTCGACGATATGAAATTTCATGCCGGTTTCAGGCCCGGTTTGAGGTTTGAGTTTTGAAAAATAATTAGTTCCGGGATTCACAGCTTAAAAGTTGAAATTGGAATTAATTTTTGTGACAAAGCCAGGACTTCAGTGCTGTTGAGTCTTGACAATTGAGCTGTTCCCACAAATATCACTGTTTTGCCAACAACTACATACAACAAATGACACACAAAAATATAAATTGGAATTACAAAAAAAAAAATATAGAAAGCTCACAGTCACACTGGAAAAGCTGGGTCAAGACTCAAGACTCAAGAGCCAATGGATATGGCAAATTGCAGTTCATAAAATATGGTTTCAAAAATACAAGAGAGAATCAGGATCAATGGCCAGACCATTCAATGGTGTTCAAATCAATACCTTCTTTGACCATTTCCCACAAAGGACTTAAATCTCTTAAATGTTGCACTCTTTCATTGATGGCTTTGATAACATAATCGATTTCTTCTTCAGTAGTGAATCTACCAATACCAAATCTGATAGAAGAGTGTGCTAAAGCGTCATCAGCCCCTAAAGCATGTAAAACATAAGAAGGTTCCAAAGAAGCAGAAGTACAAGCAGAACCCGAACTCAAGGCAATATCTTTCAAAGCCATAAGTAAAGATTCACCTTCAATATAAGCAAACGAGATATTGACACAACCAGCATATCTACTTGTTTTAGAACCGTTCAATTGAGTATGTTCAATGGATAACAATCCATCCAATAGCTTCTTTGATAGTTTTTCAATGTGTTTTTGGTCGTATTCCATATCTTCATTAATGATTTTTGCAGCTTCACCAAACCCACAAATTAAAGCAGGAGCTAAAGTACCAGATCTAAGACCACGTTCTTGACCTCCACCGGTAATAATTGGATCAACTCTAACTCTTGGTCTTCTTCTGACATAAATTGCACCAATACCCTTTGGACCATAAATCTTATGGGAAGAGATTGATAACAAATCAATATTCATTTTATTAACATCAATTGGAATTTTACCAACAGCTTGAGCACAATCACTATGAAAGAAAACTTTGTGTTTTCTACAGATTTTCCCAATCTCTTCTAAAGGTTGAATGACACCTATTTCGTTATTGACAGCCATGATGGAAACCAAACAAGTATCTGGACGGATTGCAGCTTCCAATTCTTTTAGGTCAATCAATCCATCTTCATTAACTTTCAAGTATGTGACTTCAAAACCTTCATCTTGTAAATGTCTTGCAGAATCCAATATACATTTATGTTCAGTTTTAGAAGTGATTATATGTTTTTTAGTTTTTGAATAAAATCTTGGAACACCTTTAATGGCCAAGTTGTTTGATTCTGTAGCACCACTGGTGAAGATAATTTCCTTTGAGTCAGCTTTTATTAAATCCGCAATATGTTTTCTTGCAATTTCAATCTGATCATGGGTTTCCCATCCATAGCTATGTGTGGAAGAGTGTGGATTACCGTATAATCCGGTATAGAATTGCAACATCACGTCCAAAACCCTTGGATCTGTAGGGGTTGTGGCTTGCATATCTAAATAGATGGGTCTTGTACCGTTCTCTTCATTATTTTGGAAGATGGCATTTTGAACAATATTGGCACCTGGTTCTGGTTTGAGTTTAGGATTTGTTTGCAAATGTTCCATAGTTTCTTCAGAAACATCAGGAGCAGTAGCAGCGGCAGAAGAAGCAGCAGCTCTCAGCACAGAAGAGGTGTTGATCAATCTTCTAGCACCTGAAGCTCTTAGGGCTGCAGGCTTGATAAGTGATGCAAAAGGTCTCATTTAGAAGCTATTCTTGCACTTGTTTTTTTTTATTTATTTCAATATCCTTCTCAGCTGATTCAGTTGGATCCCAAACAAACGTTGATCGTTTTGGTAAGTGATTCAAGTGGTTAAATCAGAACTTGAAGCTTCAAGTTTCAAGTTTCAAGCAAACATTTTTTTTTGACTAATTACAAATTTCAATCATTTTTTTTATCGCTGTGATCGCGGCCGGTTTTTGGAAAAAATTGGGAAAAATTGTGGGTTTTCTGTTACCCGGCCGGAAGAGCCATTTTCTTTGAAAAGTTTCGAAGAACTTAGATAGTATGTACATTGTACATACATATTTACTGTTTACACAGCCAGAATGACCACCAGCAGGAGAACAGAGCAGCACTGGGAGAGTGTCACCGGTGCACTGAAAGAGCTGTGCCAACGTAACTCTGCGTTGGAGCTGAATGAGCAGCAACAGTACATCAGCTACAAGTCCAAGTTGGACTCGTTGAGCGAGAGTGAGCTTAATAAGGCATTGGGCGAGCTCACGGAGCACAAGAAGAATGTTGACAGTAGTAGAGCATTGTTGGAAAATGTGCTTGAAAGTGTGGGCAGTATGATCAGCATTGAGAACAAGAGAAAGAACATAGAAGTCAAAATAAAGAAAGGAAAAAGTTTTTGGACCAGCCCGTACAACGTGTCTGACTCGATCATGGCAGGCTCAGAGGTGGCATTCAAGCTGCGACAGAGAGGCTCGGAGGATGAGTGGATACAGTGCGAGGTCACAAAGGTGCTTGGAGATGGCACGAAGTTCGAGGTTCGAGATCCAGAGCCTGATGAGAACAGCAATCCAGGAAAGACTTTTAAAGCTACATGGAAAGACATCATATTGATAGCCAGAGCCGATGAGGCCAATTCGCTACTGAGCTACCCTTATGGGACCAAGGTGCTTGCCAGATACCCAGAAACAACAACTTTTTACCCAGCCGTGGTGATTGGCACGAAGAGAGACGGTCGTTGCAGGCTGCGTTTTGACGGTGAAGAAGAGGCCGATAAGGAGACAGAAGTTGAGCGCAGACTGGTTCTGCCGTATCCTGCTAAATAGACGCATTCATCTCTATCGCTTTTGGAGTCATATGTTATATGTAACTGTAGCTACTAGCTGCTATCATATCATATCTATGTACTATGTATGAATCAAAACTGTATGTATTTCAACAAATTTTGAAAATTGTGTAGAAAAAAATTAAAATTTCATTCAACTGGCCACAGACTTCGAAGAACAAACAACAACCACAATTTAGTGTGTTTAAGGGACTGACAGGATACGAGCAAGATGTCTGACCACATGGATATTGACTCCAACTCTAGAGAAGTATGCTGATTGGGATGCTGGCGATGCAAGGTCTGATCTGGTGGTCGTGGTGGTCGTGGTGATGCCAATGCGAATGCTGCTAATGCTAATGGTGATGGTGCTTTCGTGGTGCTGTTATTGATGCTGCTGCTGCTGCTGCTGCTGCTGTCACTTTAGCTGATACTACTGCTTGCTGCTGGACACACAAGAGATAGCACGAACTCTGTATGGAGTGGATGTAAGTACTAACAAAGTATTGAAGGAACACTACGAGCGTGAGCGCTCCCCTGTTAGAGAAAGAGAAAGATCACCACCAAGAGAAAGAACTAGAGACTCTAGAGACTATGGTAGAAGCAACTATGGCAGAAGAGATTATAGCGATCGCTCTGGTGGATATCGCGATAGAGGTTACTCTGATAGAGGTTATTCTAACAGAGGTTACTCAAGCAGAGGTTATTCCGACAGAAGTAGTGAAAGCAGTTACAATGATAAAACACAACGTAACTATGAGAACAGTGTGTTTGTTGGTAATATCACTTACACAACTGAAGGGAAAGACCTTAGAGAGCATTTCAAATCCGTTGGTCGTGTTGTTCGTGCTGATATCATCACTGGTAATGGTCAACACAGAGGTATGGGAACTGTCGAGTTTTCCAATCGTAGTGAGAGGGACCGCGCCATCCGTGAATTTGATGGTTCTACTTTACAAGGACGTAGTATATTTGTTAGACGTGATCACCCACCTCCAGAAAAAAGAGACTTCAGAGGAAGAGATTACAGAGACAGAGACTCAAGAAGAGATTATAGATCTCACAGACCTCCAAGATCTGATGATGGTCCAAAATTTGAAGTTTTTGTTGGAAACTTACCTTTCAGTGTCAACTGGCAATCACTCAAGGATATGTTTAGATCCATCTCTGAAGATTTGAAAGCTGATGTTAGAGTGGACTCTTATACTGGTAAGTCTAGAGGATTTGGTATTGTCACTTTTTCCAATCCAGAAGACGTTCAAGCCGCCATTGAGAAGTTCAATGGGTATGAAATGGAAGGAAGAAGATTGGATGTTCATGAAGGTAAATACAACTCTTCGGCTGGCAAAAACAACACATCTGATAGTTACAATAGAGACAATGGCGGTCATCATAGTGATGAACATGATCTAGACATGAATCGTGATTCTTATAGATCATCTTCCAAAAACTCTTCCTTCACTGAAGGTGTTGAAGGAAATGGTGAGCCAAATGAAACCATTTATGTGGACAACTTGCCTTATGCCACTCAAAATGATGACTTAGTTGAGTTATTTAGAACTGTGGGAAACGTTGAGCAAGCTGAAATCAAATATGACCATTCTGGTAGACCTTCGGGCCAAGCTGTTATCAAATTTGATAATGTCGAATCTGCTCAGTTTGCAATCGAGAAATTAGATAAATACAATTATGGAAACCGTGATTTGAACATTTCTTTTGCAAGATTTGTTTAGTTCATTTGAGGAATTCTTCCACTCTGGTTACATCTAAAAAGTGTTTCTAGTCCGTAGCTGATATTAATTTAAGTTTTGAATTGTCTTTTCACTGTAGGATTCATTTGCACTGACTATTGTGTTGGAGATTTTTCTTAAGTCTTTTCTTTGCTTAATCTGATTTTTTTTTTTGTACATATTTGAAATCAAATTTTTGTACTTTATCTCCCATTAAACTCCATTATCCTACACTACTATACTAGGCTTTGAGCGAGCTTTTTCAAATGTTCAAACTAATCTCATTTCACACAGCTTTATTTCTTATTGTGCTAATTATAGCAATTGTTGCATTTCATTTGAGAAAAAGATGGAGTATGTTCAATTGATTTGATATAAATCTTTTGGGGGAAGTCATTTGATATTGAGTAATCTTGGAACTAACATGCCTCTTATAGTCCCAGCAGTTTTTGATTGGGTCAATGAACGGAGAAATAGGATACGTCTTGATGATTACCATATTCTTCCAAGTTTCCAGCAAGATTTAAATGATGGATTAAACTCGGATAATTTTAATATTGTAAATAACATCAACAACAATGATCAAAGAGCTGGTTTAGACGAGACTGCTAAAGAACAAATCAAAACTTTAATGGAAAAGAATTCTTCTTTGTCCTTTGATGATGCAAGATTACAATACCTCAATTCAAAGATGTTGAAAAATAACATAGATGAAAACGGATTACCAATGGATCCAAAATTGGTCACTTTCTCGAGTCGTAACAACAGTATACTATAGTGTTACACATTATCATATATAATTTTTCTTTCTTGGATATAATTTATTTTGAAATGCTACTTAAATGTCTATTTTGATTAAATTTAATTGTAGTTTTTTTTAAAACACAATGGCATCACTATTTTTATCTTCGATATCATCAATATTTATCAAAGGCACAAGATACTTCATTGAGGAAAACGATCTTGGGATTGTTTGAACAGTCTCAGATTTTTTTAAGTTTTGTGATATCGTAACAGAACTTTCTAATATTGTTGCTAAATATTGGAAAGATTCATCTTTCTGAAGGAACGATTCGATATTCTTGAAAGAGCTTTGTTCCTGTGTTGAGCTAAGTGAGCTCTCTTCTCCGTTATCTTCTCCTTTAACATGCCTAAAATCAGCCTTTTCCTCATATTTGAAGTGATCAAGCTTCAATGAATTGAGTGAATCTAACTTTGGAAATTGCTCACCAAAGCTTTTTGGGGTATAAAACACATCAGTACTTACATCTGAATCATCTAAGGCATCCATATGAGCTTCATTAAAACTTTGATCAACTGCACTACTCAAAACACCGTCGACTTCAAAACCATCTGAAGATTTTAGTGGAAGTTCTCTCAAACTCAGTACAAGTTGATTTATTTCTTCCTCTTCTTCGTACTGAAATTCAAAGTCCTTGTTATTCAGGTTGTGTTGCGTAAGTCCATCTTTGGTACCAAAAACTTGGTCGAGATTCACTGGTTTCTGCTCTTTCGTATTGTTTTCTTCTTCTTCTTCTTCATTTGATTTGCTGTTTAATTGATCTTCCAATATCTCAAAATTGCTTCTTTTAACCAATTCCTCGTCAAAAATTTGTATCATTGATGACTCAAAAGTTGTGATATCCGTTGAGTTTGGTATTTCTGTGTAACAATCCAAATCGTACATGCTCACATTACAGCCAATATCTTTATCTTTTGATCTGGATGATGGTATGGTAATTTTAGTGACAGGTCTGATAGAATCGTTGTTTTGTTCGATAATTTTGGCTGTACCTTTAACTTTGGAAGTTGACTTGGATTTTGTGGAGACTAAACTGCGAAGATCATTAAATGATCTTTTCTTCTTTGGAAATGAAAAAAATCTAGAGATTTTTCTTCTCAAATTGCTGGCTTTGGGTGTTTTGACGTTAGAATTCGGTTCAGTTTCTTTTGATATTTTAGGCAATGGCTTGTTATAAATGACAGATGATCTTGATGATACTGAAATCTGTCTAGATGCCTTTATGCTTTGTGAATCTAAAGAGTTTTTTAAAATACCTGTTTTATTAGTAAAACAACTTTTGTTGATTCCAACCGATCTCACTATTTGATCATTTGAATTCATAATTGTGGAATACAACTTATTGTGATTCAGTCTTTTGACTGATAAAGAAGAACACTGCTCTGATATGAATGTTGAGAGCTCTGATGCTTTGATCACGTATTCTGAACTCTCTCCAAATAAAGTGATTAATTGTATTATTATATTATTTTCATTTTGAAAGCTAACAGACATGGCTGCAAAAACATCATAATCATCCAAAGTCTGCTCATCAATATCAATGTTCAAAAATAAAGCAATATTGGATCGAGTTTGTTCCTTAAAATATGAATTCTGTTCGTGAGCTGTTGAATAAATTTTCAATCCAAACCTTTGGCTTTTGAAAAGATGAAATGGTGTTGATTTATTTAATATTGTGGCTTTATTCACCAAGTCCAAAAATTTTGATCCATCATCCACCTTGTAAAAAGAAGGGCCTCCCCTTTGACTTTTGTTATCTCTATTGTTAAATATTATTTGGACTTTATTTTGACCAAACTTAGTAACTTCGATTTCACTCGTTGAAGACCATTTGATAATTTCTAATTCTGGAAAGTTATTGATAGGATTCTCGTTGGCAAGAGAATTCATCAAAATATCACAAAGCTTTGGTTTAAAAACATTTCCTTTACCTTCTTCATCTTCTTCTAAAATTCTTGCAATCAAAATGTAATCATTGAACAAGATTATTAACGATGGATAGTTTGTTACCATATCAATTGCATCAACAATTGAAACAATTTTTCGGGTCAACCACCCATACGACAACTTAGATGGCCAATTGTTACATAATTCTGTTAATATTTTCCCTGATGGTGTGAACACTCTTCCGTTATAAATCTTTTTGATGGAATCTGTTGCCACTAAGGAGTTTATAGCGTTAATCGAGTTTTCATAGTAATTTTTTGCTGATTCTTTTTTCTCTTCTGTTACTCTATCCCAGTTTTTTTCAGAATATAATTTCCCAATCAATGCTTTTAGCTGTACCAGATTTTTTGAACAATTCAAAATATCATTAACTTTGGAAGTTGTATAGGCTTCAGGTAAATAAGTTGAAAAATCTTGAAAAAATTGTGTTATGAAGCTGCCAAAATTTCTCATTGCTGATTCATGACGAGTGAAAGGTACATAAAACTCTGGTAGTATCATTCCACATACTTTGAGGATCTCAAAACTACCAAATGATTTTGCTGCTAGTAATGAATCTAACAGCAAGCAATTTATTCTTGTAACTTCATCAATTGTTGGTGGTAAAATTTGATTCATTTTTGAGGCAGTAACGTTGACAAAATCCCCATTCAAAGTCTTTACTCTGAAAGGAATAACAACCTCTTTCAAAAATTCCACCATAGTGTGGGTTGATGATTTCTGGAAATCGAGCAGTTCATCACACATAGAAGTAAGAATCGAGTCGTCTGTATTAGAGTTGAGATCTGGAACTCTATAAATGGTAGTCGATGATTTGGGTGTATACTCAGTTAAAGGATCAGAAAGTTGCTCCAGTTGCTCTCCCAATAAGAATACCAGTTTATTATTGTCATCCATTAAGCCTGGTTGATCTTTATATATAACATCTAAAGTTAAACAGTTGATGTAATGTGTTTGCAAAAATCCCATATCTAAAAGGTATCTTCCGGTGTCTAGTGGATCTTCTGATTTAACAACAGATAGTCCCGATGCTACCTCTCCTGCAACTGTTTCATCCCAGTCTATGTTGTCCATAGCCAAAATATTCTTAAAATCTATATTAACAATAGCATACGTTTTCAACAATGTAATTGCCAATGCTCTTCTGACGTTAGTTTTCTTGTGTTCAGGCTTCAGATTTTCACACGCCACAAAAAACTTTGACTTCTCGTTCAGGGTTAATGAGTTGAAGCACTGTTGGCCTAGTTTGCAAAAAATAACTGTACTGATTCCCTTGGAGTCTGGATCCTCATAAACCATAATCACCACCACTCCTAAATTCGTATCAAATCCTTTAAAAAATACAGCACCCGGGAATATCTTGAGCCATTGATCCACTGCGCGGTAGTAGCCTCCTGTACTATGAATGCTGTTGTTAATTTTTATGACATTAAACGGCGGTTCGTCTGCTGTTTCGGTGTGACTTTTCAAGCCTCCAGCTGGATTCAAAGCATCTGCCGTGTCTAATCTCATTCTGAAACAGCAGCACTTTTCAAAGATTAGTCTCTGCGCCGCGTTTGCTTCTTTGTGTTGTGTGAAATCAGAAAGCTTTGTTTTTGTTTTTGTTTTCTAGCAAAACAAAATAAATAAAAATTCATGGAAAAAACACGTCTTTTGGTAGAGCCAGCAGCCTGCGACGCGTTAAAACTCAAAATTTATTTTCTCCAAGATTGCAAGATTCCAGAATGAAGAAGAAGACGATACGAGAGGCAGCTGAAATGGGGTTGGGTGGCTCTGAGAGTGTCGATGTGTTCACCAATCTGGATTGCGATTCATCGTACAAAATGGTTGAACTGACACCAGATCTTCTGCAGTTCATAGAGACAGAAGCAGGTGCATTGTATATGAAGGCTTCGACAGATGAGTCTGAAGTGGTGCTGTGCACAGACGACAAGACGTATCAAATTAAGCAGAGAAACCACTCCAACACATTGTTAGTCATGAGCAATGATTGTTTGGAAAACACCGTCAATGGCTATAGTCTACAACCTTCGATATTTGAATTGAAGCCCATAAAAGGTACGATTGACACAACAAACGTACCTGTCTATGATGGAAATGATACCAAGCTCGATCTTGAAAAAGCTCCCAAACTAGAATATCTAATGGAGAACTCCCCTATCTCTAAAAATGAATTCAACTCGGTATGGTTTGATCTTAATGGGTCTTCAGTAAATGGGACAGCAGTTATTTTATCTGACAACTTTATAACACACTGCTTACATATTCTTATAATGTCTGTGATGGCATCAAATTTAGATTTCAACGAGCTTTCATTGATAGAAACTTACAAGAGTATTGAAGATGATGAATACACTATTGATTTGATCGAAACAATAATAAGGAAGTTTTCACAACATGATTCAGAACCATATAAACTTGATAAATCCAAAATATCGGCATGGTACGGTAAAGTGGCACTGAAAAAATTTGCTAGCACAATCCCAATTGAGCCTTCTGAATTTTTGATCAAATGGAAATCAGAATTTCCTCCATTTTTTGAATGCTCCATTGATTTATCTTTACTCTTGGGAAACTTTGTTAGGCCATTGCCGGACAGGATCAAGTTTGTGAACAAAGATTTCTTATCTAATGATATAGTAGTGAGATTGAAGGAGTTATTCAAACTACAATCCAGTTGGGATCTTGATGAACTAGTACCATTTATTGAACAATTCAACACCAAAGGTTTCAAACATGAGAATTTTATAATGAAGTACGCTAAAAAGAAAAAACTTGGAAAAAAAATTGTAGTTACACCAAGATAGTTCAAGATGTTTTTCTAATTAATTTATACATATATACCTCAGTAGCTTGTTTGTTTGTAGTTTTAAAATCTATCATAAAGTCATGAGAAGATTATTTTGTTATCTTATTTTTAAGCTTCTATAGTTGTACTTGTTTTCTTTTTTGTTGCTTTTAACACAGTGCTGACAGCTTCATATACACCCAAAAATATAGCACCACCTGCACTAATCCACATAGTTCTTGGGCCGATACCTCTTAAGAAAGCCCTAAACCCTTCTTCCTTATAAATTGTTTGAGCTAAAGTGAATAAAGAAATTCTATTTTTACTCAACATTATTCTTGTTTTCAAAACATCTAATGGAGTGGTTAATGCTGCTGCAAACCCACCTGCCACAGAGCCACAAACGGCACCTTGTAGTGGATTAACTTGGTACCCTTGATTACTTGACCATACTTTTTTCAGCCACTCGTATAAAGGAAACTGAATCACTGTAAACGGGATTTCTCTCAAGATAGTTGTTGACCAGCCTCTGTAGAACCCTCTTATCAAACCTTCGTTGTTCTCGTTTTTGAATATGATTTTGAAAGTATCCAAAGAAGAGCTTGAAACAGAAGTTTGAGTGCGCTGTTTAATCACTTCTGCCGGGACTCTAACCATACACGCAGCAATCTCCCCTAGAGATGCTGCAGTCATGTGTGTCACGGTGGTGGCCAAGCTCTCAGTTGGTAAATGCTTGTTAAACACTGGCTTCAAATGCACTTTCATGGAATCATAGGTAATAAAAAACAAAGCTGCTGAAGGAGCTGACGCAACCACTGCTGATCCCAACCCTCTATATATTCCTTTGTATCCACCATTCTTGAAAAACCCTCCTTTTGCCTGTAGTCTAGTCTTGATTGTGTCTATAGGGAAAAAAGTCAAATCTGTAGATGTACCAGCAGCAGCACCACTCTAGCAATATATTTTAATTAGTTCAAAGGGAAACCACAAGAAAAAAAAAAGAGGTGGAGGAGTCCATGCGTTAACTCACAATGAGCGATATGTAGAAATCGTTGCTGGACATTTTCTCTGTTCAATTGCCAAATCTCACAATAGTTAACCTTTTTCACCTTCAAATTTTGTTCAAATTAATTTTGAATTCTGAGTTCTTCACAGACGTGGCCGAACCGCAAAAAAATTTCATCGACTTTTTTTTTCTTTAAAGCTCAAAATTTGACCATTGAAAACTGTGAAAAGTGAAAAGTTCAGTTTAGAAAGAAAGAAAAATTGCAATTCACAACACTCGAAGAACGATGAAGTTTCTTAGCGCAGCTACTAGTTTGAGTGCCACTTCTACACTTGGCTCCGGTCTTCAAAGACTTTCTGTCAACGGCGGTGTGCTCACCCAAGTGCGTACTGCGACCAAAAAGGTTGCAGGTTCCAGTTCCAACAACAAAGATTCTGACGGTCGTCGTTTGGGTCCAAAAGTTGGTGAGGATGATTTCGTCATCCCAGGTCAGATTCTTATGAGACAGCGTGGTACAGTGTTTTACCCTGGTGATAACGTTGGTATTGGTAAAGATCATACTCTTTTTGCTCTTCAACCAGGTTATGTTCGTACTTATTGGGATCCTTTCCATCCTAAGAGAAGATTCAAAGGTATTGCTCTTTACAAAGAAGCTGTTTTGCCAAAACCGCATTTTGACCCATATGTCAGAAGATTAGGTCACTATCCATTGGAAGGTTCTCAAGCAGCAAGAGTGAGTCAACATTTACCACGTCGTCTTTACTTAAAGAAACAAGAAATGGATGAAGCTTTGGAAATCAGAAATCAAAAGAAAAAAGAGCGTATGGCTTTTTTTGGGAAACAGCTTGGTGTTATGTTTCCCCACTTGTCCAAAACCGAAATTGAATTAGCTTCTGAATATTTGTACTATTATGTTAGTTTAGTCAAGGTCGGCATTGATTCAGAGGAAGCTTCATACACTGTCTTAAGTATGTTTAAGACAGACATTCATAAAAGTCTCGAAAGAGAAGAGATCACTCAAGAAGATCTCACAAGCAAATTGGCCTCTTATGAGAAAATGGTCACGTTAATTAGAGAAAAAACATCACTAAATGCTAACTATGAATTGATGCCATTCATCTCGGAAGCAGATAGAATCGTTAAACAGTCAGCACTCGAGAAAGAGTTGGATGCTTTGATGCTTAAATCATATGAGCCAAGTGTTGCTAAACAGATATTGGACAGCATCAATAATGCTGAGTTCTTGACTCAACAATCAAGAGACACTTTGAAAGCTAGTTACAATAAACCATACTTGCCTCCTAAATACTTGACTGGAGAGCTCAACGAAAATACTCCGAACGTCAGTGTTGACTATGTCTATGATCCAGATAGCAAGAGAGTCCAAAAGAGATTTAGAATCAAGACTGCCTTCAGTGAAGTGACCCAGAAATGATAGATTGTTCCGTTGTAAATAGTGATAAATACAAACTGATATTTCATAAACTTGTTTGCTTTTGTAGCTGGCACTAATGTTCTGTTTTTTTTGCTTACACGTGTGAATTTGGTTCTATGTGTGTAACTACATAGTTCATAGTGTTATTATTATTGTATTACACATGTACAACGTAGCATCATCACAACTGTGATTAATTGAAAATTTGTTTACTGAAAATAAATTTGTGTTTTGTATTTTGTATTTAACCCAAAGCCGAATAGAACTTATGAGCGTTTTGAGAACTATTTCTCGACCAATGTCCACTGCTACTGGGTTTCATCCAAGTTTGAACGCTTTGATCTCAAAACTGGATGCGTTTACTCCAAGATTTGAACTTGAAAAAGGTCAAATTCAGATTCTAACAGATCCTGGGCAGTTTTATCAAACTTTGAAGTTGAAGATATCTACAGCTGAGAAGAGAATATTTCTGTCTTCTTTATACATTGGTAAGACTGAAGATGATCTGGTTGCCTGCATATCCAAAGCAATGAAAGAAAAACCAAATTTAAAGGTTCATATTTTGACTGATGCTTTAAGAGGTACAAGAGAGGCACCTTCCAAATGCTCTGCCTCTCTTTTGGCGGGACTTATTAAGGAACATGGCACAGACAGAGTTGATATAAGAATGTTTCATACTCCTCATTTAAATGGCATTAATAAACGGATTGTTCCTAAAAGATTTAATGAAGGTTTTGGTCTTCAACATATGAAAATATATGGATGTGACGACGAAGTTATTCTTTCAGGTGCAAATCTATCATCTGATTATTTCACAAACCGTCAAGATAGATATTACATTTTTAAATCAAGCTCATTAACAGATTTTTATTATAATATTCAGAAAACCATTGGGTTATTGAGTTACAAGGTTAGTTACTCTGAAAATAAATCAAAATTCAATTTGATATGGCCTGATACAAATTTTGCATTAGAACCTAAAAAAGACATAGATGGCTTTATTAAACAGTCAAGTAAAGCTTTGGAACCTATTTTTATTGCTAAAAACTTTGGATCTAAACTGTCATTGGCTTCAACATACGTTTATCCAGTTTCTCAATTTACACCATTGTTAAATCCTGATATTTCTACTGAACGCCCAAGTATATCAAGACTGTTAGAGTATTCGAATCATGAAAATATCAGATGGACTTTCACTGCTGGATATTTCAATGTGCTACCAGATATTAAAAATGGATTGTTACATAATGTATCAAAAGGCAACGTCATTACAGCTTCTCCTTTTGCAAATGGGTTTTTTGGGTCAAAGGGAGTTTCAAAATATTTACCAGATGCCTACTTATATCTTTCGAAAATGTTTTTGAAAGAAGTGAAGTCATTAAACAAAGAAAAAGATATCACACTATCTGAATGGAAAAAGGGCATTGTGAATAAGGAGAATGGCTGGTCTTATCATGCTAAAGGGTTTTGGATGACAGCACCTGGTGAAGTCAACCCTTCTATTACAATAATTGGGTCTTCGAATTATACAAGAAGAGCGTATTCCTATGATCTGGAATCAAATGCTATCATTGTAACTAAAGATGAACAGCTCAAACGTGAAATGAATGAAGAACTGCTGAATATTACTAAAAATACAAAACAGGTGAGCTTACAAGATTTCGAGCATAAAGATAAGCAAATCAGTAAAGGCGTTATACTAGCTACGAAGATTTTAGGTAAAAGATTATGATTTTCATTTAGTTCATTACGAATATTAATTTTTTTTACGCACCTATTGAACTCTTGAAAACAAGATGAGACATAGACATCAATCAATGCGTTCCTCTCCTTTGGTGGTTGACCTGGCTGGTAGGTAGGGGATCATGGTTTTATAAGCATAGATTTGATAATGAATAGCCAAAATAGAAAGGAATTCAAACTTTGAAGATAATTAGTATGTAAAAACGACGATTTATACTAATGGTTTGAATAGAAAAAACTCACAGCCATGGAAAAAATAGAAGGATCATTCTGTTGTTAAGTAGTTAGTAAAGTTGTTTTTCTTTGTTACAGATCTGATAAATACACTTACAAGTGGAATTAGATTAAAATTCACATTCCAGGTGTTGTAATATTGAACAAGTACAAGCAGCAAAAGTCTGAGAGGCTCTGTCTTCAAAAAAAGAGTTGAAATTCCTCTGACAGTCATTCCAGTCCAGTTCAATGTTATCTGTTGTTTTTGTTAGTTCCATTCAAATTTCGCTAATGTTAGATCTTTAAAGTTTAACTCACCTGGGGTAAGAACTTGAACGTTCCAAATATGGTGCCTAGAATCCAGATGAAATCTATGAAGTCTAAATAAAAAAGACCATATTTCCCCATATCTTTTTCTGGCATATTTCTAACACTGTTATATAGAACAAATAAAGATGCTAGAAATCCCATGATGAAAAATGCTAGCAATGAATGTGACACTGATTGCAATTTATGTGCAGTGTATTTCAACCTCATGAAATAGTGGGTGACAGAACACAAAATAAGAAGCATCATGAAATCTCCCAGCACTTTAGATTTATTTAAAGATATATTTGGAAATACAGGGAACCTTTTAGCATATTGAGAATGAGTGAGATTCTGGATCCAATATGAAAGCGTCGCTGTCTGTGTCAATATTCTACCAACAAGCTATATTCTTTGTGTTAGTAATCCAATCAAAAATCACTATAAACACTTATAGCATACAGTTAGCAATAAGAAGTCTATTGATAGCCCATAGATCGAGTTTGTCTTCTTAATATGTCGCAACTGGAGTGTCCAGGTTAGAATCTTTGTCAATGTGTGTCAGTTAGTTCTTTCTTCTTGAATGAGGTTAATTCAACTATACCTCTCCAAGCAACAGTGCATTTTGCAAAAACTGTGCAACCATCCCATTCCATTCCTCAGCTGCCTCAACTGGTGGTTCAATTGCACAGATTTTTATTCCGTCAAAAATAATCAGATACGTACATACCAGTAGCTACATACAAAAGATCAATTTTATAGCTTACCCGTTTCCTCTGGTTCTTTGTTCGCTGGCACTAGAAATTAAATTTCAAAAAACAAGAACAAAGTTAAATCTGATTTTGTGCACAACACAACACATAAACATTTTCTGGAGCTCTCAGTGACAATTGAAACTCTGGACCCACCGATCTACACTTATTTGCCCACTCAAGCACTAGATCTTCACTAAAGAAAGCCTCAACCATGGATGAAATATCAATTGATGATGAAAATTTTGTGTCTCAAAACTTCAATAAGTTTAAAGTTCAGCATCAAAAACTTTTAGACCGCTCTACTCCACACGTTCTTTACAGATGGATTGGTTTTGGTGTTTTGCTTTCTATATTCCTTTGCAGGATTCTCATTTCTCAGGGTTGGTATATTATATGTTATGGTTTAGGAATTTATCTCTTGAACTTGTTCCTAGCATTTCTTCAACCAAAATTTGATCCTTCAGCAGAGCAAGATTTACAAGCTGAGTCTCTTGAAGCGGGAGAAATGTCAAAGGAATTTAAGCCATTCATTAGAAGATTATCCGAGATGAAATTTTGGTATCGTTCAACTGTCGCTGTGATTGTTTCTTTGGTGTTAACGCTTACATCTTTCACAGATCTACCTGTATTTTGGCCAATCCTACTTGTCTACTTCTGTATTTTGTTTATATTGACTATGAGAAAACAGATACAGCATATGATCAAATATCGTTACATTCCATTAGATATTGGAAAAAAAAGGTATTCCAAAAAATAATCTTTAATAAATTTAACCATGAAATTTTAATCGAAATATGTAGCAAAATGATAAATAAATTTTTCATTCAGCGAATAAAAAAAAAACCATGTACATAATCTCATTTTTCCTAAAAGTTGTTCAATTATGACAAGATAACAACTAGTAACCTTTTCAATAAAATTCCTGCTTTCCAAGTCTCTTTATAGAAAAAAATGACTTTGTACGAAAAATGAAGCTAAAACAACACACATTGTACTAATGAAGTACAACTCCAACAATATCCATCAAAGACTATACCATAATCCAATAGCAAAACTTAAAAATCTATTCAGTCAAGTTGCTAAATCTAACAAAACAAGATACCTCATCTAGAAATCAAGTCGTTTTGGGCAGATGGAGGAGATATCTTGTTTTGTTGAGTCTTTTTTTGAGTAATATGTACTATTTTACAAACTCATTGCACTCTTAGAAACTTTATTTCGTTCAACTTGTAATCTTTCATTTATAATTCAAATAAATCATACAAAAAAAAATATTTAAATGCACTAAAAATCCGTGCATTCTTTAAATTGAAAAGCATGAAAAGAAAATTAAAAATAACTACTTAGTACTAACTGGATGGACATCAGAAAGATAAAACTATTGTCAAAAAAAATGTAGTAAAGTATGTTTGATAGACCTTTTGTATTTTTAATGAAGACAGCATGCATAAAACTACGCCCAAATAAATTTTGTAAATAAAAAGATAAAAAAAGCCGCAAATCAAAGATGATTTGATGTTTTAAAATTTAAGAAAACAAAAAAACAAAAAGCGATATTGAAGAAATAGTTATAACATAGTTAGAATTATTTTATCAGTGGTAAACAAACTATATTGAAAGCTTTGATAAAGCTGTTTTCGTAACTCTAGGCTTTTGGCTTTTATATTGTACAATGGATACATAACAAAAAAAATGTCTGAAAAAAAATTTCGATAATTTCATATTGTAGAATCACTGAAGTTTGAACGCCTTGACAACTGACAATAAAGTTCTGGAATTCGTTAAAACAAGAGAAGAGGAGCAAATTGATAGCGAAAATTAGTACAGAAAGACAAAAATTATCAGATTTGAACAAACTTAGAAAATAAAAAAATACTGTTGTAAAAAACAATGATCTAAAATGATTACATACTGCAACAAATTTTAATTTTAAAAAAGACAGAACAGGTTTTTTTTAATTTTTCAAATTTTTGAGAAAAATAATTTTTTAGATTCAAATTTCAGACTCGTCACTCCAGAGTATCATGAAATCAGTAAATAAATCTCGCTGAAATTGTTTCACAATTCCATTTTTTTTTTTTCTGTGAATTATCATCATTTTCGATATTCGAGTCTATCTTTTGATCTCGAATACAAATTACCCGTGTTTGAACTTCATACTGTACAGTGTATGGGGATTTTTCTAGTTTCAATTTCAAGAGATAGAAATTGGTTCTACTTAATAATATACCAAAAAGTCAATACTCACCATAACTAAGGTGAAAACTAGGCTTCAACGCCCTAAACACATTATACTACACATACTCTTTTGTGATTTTGACTGTTTCTTGAACCTTTTTATTCTCTTCATTTTCGATATGTTAATGCTGTTGAAACAGATATTTCTAGGTGATGAGTTTTTTGTGAATAACTGTAGTGGTATTAGGATTCTACACAGTATAAGATTATTAATGATAATATAATATTAATTATATTGTTTAGAATATTATAATTAACTTTTGAAAAGTGATCATAACGTCATTTTCACTTGCCACATTGATTTTTAACTAAAAGTAAATTTTGAATTTTTTGCAAAAAATTATTGAAATTTAGACAAATTAATTAAAGAAAAATGTTTTTATAATTTATCGAATTGCCCAAAGAATAGATCAATGAACAATGGACTCAGATGATGAATATATTGAGAACACAGATATTGAACAGCAGAACAATGGAGTATCTAACAGAACAAGAAGAAAAGCTCCAGCAAAAAGTGACTTGAAAGGTGCCAATGGAGGTTATTCTTGGGAAGATGAATATCATAGAAGTTGGGATATTGTGAAGGAAGATGCAGCAGGTAGTTTAGCAGGGGTTGTTTCAGGGCTTATTGAGTCGAAGAAGAAAAGAGTCATTAAGAACGTCACACCATTTCAAAGAGGTATTATTAGAAACTTGATATTAATAATTGATTTGAGTACTTCGATGATTGAAAAAGACTTAAGACCAAATAGATATTCTTTAACCATTAACAATGCAGTGCAATTTGTGACTGAATTTTTTGACCAGAATCCGATTTCACAATTGGGTATAGTGATAATGAGAAATGGAGTTGGACAGTTAATTAGTCAAGTAAATGGAAATCCACAAGATCATATAGATGCACTTCGGGCAATAAAAAAGCTAGAACCAAAGGGAGATCCATCATTACAAAATGCTTTAGAAATGGCACGGGGGTTATTGATGCATGTTCCCGCTCACTGCACAAGAGAAGTTCTTATAATTTTTGGGTCTTTATTTTCCTTAGATCCAGGTAATATCCATAAGACTATTGAATCATTAGTAGAGGAAAAAATAAGAGTTAAAATTATTGGATTGTCAGCTCAAGTTTCTATTTGTAAAGAGATCGTGAAGAAAACAAACTTTGGAGATGAGATGAATTATAATATTCTTCTAAATGAATTTCATTTTAAAGAGTTATTGAATGAGGCAGTAATACCTTTACCGGTTAATAAAATAAATAAAAGTTTCACATTAGTTGAGATGGGATTTCCATCAAGAATATCAGAAGAGATTCATTCCTTCTGTTCATGCCACTCTAAATTAACTTATGGAGGTTATATATGTCCCAACTGCCAGTCTAAAGTGTGTTCTCTTCCAACTATATGCCCATGTTGTAACTTGATGCTAATTTTATCAACTCATCTGGCAAGATCATATCATCACTTAATACCGTTGAAGAACTTTGAAGAAAGAAAAATTACAGCAGAGGAGAATACTGATAGCTCACAGAATTGTTTCTCTTGCCAAACGAAGTTTACTTATACTATCAACAGATATTACTGTTCAGACTGTGGAAATGACTTTTGTATTGACTGTGATGTTTTCATTCATGAAAAACTTCACAATTGTCCAGGGTGTGAAAATTTGTAGGATACACAAATGGATAATTGAATGATAATTAGCGCGTAGGTTTTCATTACAGAAAATGTACATAGTTCATAACAATTTCATAATATCAATAGCATTAATATGTAATTAGTATGTTGTTGCATAGATTAATTAGTTTTCTTTTTGATGAAAAAAACAAACATGATAAAATTAGCTGTTACGTTTGAAAATAAGTCTAGTGTCTGAGATTTTTTTTTTTTTTTTTTCCAATATCATTTATTAAATTTAATACTATTATATAAAATACCATAAGGCTATAAATTCTAATAGCATTCGAAGTTCTTCCAAAAATTTCCAATCATTCCTGTTTTTGATGTGATCAAATATTTATGTGATATATAGTCAATATAGCTATAAATATAAGATGAATAGTTAAAACTTTAACAAAAATCCTACGTAGTGTAACGGCTATCATGGTCCGCTTTCACCGGGCAGACCCGGGTTCGACTCCCGGCGTGGGAACATCTTTGTTCTTTTTTGGATAAATCAATTAAGTTTTCCCTTGACCTGGCCGAGTTTTCCCTTGACCTGGCCGAGTAGGCAGAGTCTCATGATAATGGGGAAAACTAGGCAGAAAATAAGCCGGGAGTTCGAGTCTTAGATGGTGCTGATTACTTTCATTGGGGATATCACACTGGAGCACTGGATACCATATACTCTCAATTTGAGTTCCGCACTCCATATCTTAGTTGTTTGAGATATATAGGAATTTGGGCCGAACAGGGTGAGTCAACAGGACTTTCAAGAAGTATTCATGTTGAGATTGGGACTTTACACATTGAAAAATGTAAAGAACACTGAAAAGTGATAAATGGAGAATGAAA
>JAJMAV010000056.1:0-66651 GCA_030565045.1 Starmera caribaea
ATCAACTGCATGATGTCTGAATGGCAACAAGAAGATTCTCATGAATATTTCATGTCATTGTTATCAAGACTACAAGAGGATTCAACACCAAAGGGAGTGAAATTAAACACTAGTATATTATATGATATATTTGGTGGATTATTGGATCAATCAGTTACTTGCAATAATTGTGGATATGTTTCCAAAACTTCACAAGAATTTTATGATTTATCATTGCATTTAGGGAACACTCGTAAAACAAGTGTCACCGCTGAACAACCATCTACCACATCACAAGCATCTTTAACATCTAATAACAGCATCAACAATCAGAACAACAACAACAACAACAATCATAATAGTAATGATCAACAATACAACACAAATGAGTCGTTATCAGCAGATAGCAGTATGATTGAAGATTCCAAATTGAAACAACAAATTCAACAAGAGAATGGAGAAGAAGTTAAAACTAGATATTCTATCACGAAATCAATCAAAGATTTCTTCTCAAAAGAATTAATTAAACATGATAAATCAGATTCAAATGGAGGATATCTTTGTGAAAAATGTTCCAAAAGGACTAACGCGACAAAGATCAGTAGGATTTCAAGAGCACCAGAGACATTGGCAATTCATTTGAAAAGATTCAGATTCAATGGTAATTCATCATCAAAAGTTAAACAAGGTGTTTCTTACCCATTGATTCTTGATTTAACGAAATACACAACATCTCATGAACCAACTTTATATCAATTAATCTCCGTGGTGGTACATGAAGGTCGTTCTGTGTCATCGGGCCACTACGTGACACATTGTCGTCAACCAGATGGAAGTTGGGCCACGTATGATGATGAATATGTTAATACCATCCCACAAAAACAGGCACTGAGAGATCCATCTGCTTATTATTTAGTTTACACGAGGCTAACACATAAGAATGTTGCTAATAATGGTAATGCAGTGTCTACCGGTATTAACATAGGTAAAACTAGCAGCAGCAATAGTTCCAACAGTTCCATGATTAACAGTTCTCCAGCAGCTACAAATGATAAGAAAAGAAAACGAGAGCAATACAGCAATGGGAAAAAAAAGAGTAAGCTGCAAGGAACACGTCCAGTGAACACACTAACGGGCAAGAAGGGCAGCAACAATGTCTCTAAACGTTTCAAGAAATACGGCTAAGTTGATTTAATTTTGCATCAAATACATATAATTGAATTCTGTTTTCAAGAAAATATCGTAGATTGATCGTCTAAAAAACACGCTGAAAAGGGCATCACTATCTCCACATCACTAGGAATACTCCTATCACATCTTCTACTGCTTCTTTGACTCAAAATCCACTGTAAAACCAAATTGTTCATTTATCGCAACTCGACAGCCAATAGAAACGGTCCGCTTCAATTTTCTGCCTTTATCAAAAAACAAGAAATTATCAAAATAATCAAAACATTTCAATCAACAACAACAGACAGAAGAAGAAGAAGAGAGCCCAAAATGTCATCATCGCCGGTCTCTTCACTAACAAGACTGCTCCAGAAACAGTCACTTTCACAGGACAGAAAGAAGTCCTCTTTGGCAAACAACAGTAACAACAACAACAACAACAACGAGTTTGATGACGACACCGACATCACCAACGCAGTTTCCATCGAAGGAGTCGAAGTGTACCAGTCCAACGACAGCATCTTGAACGCATCTACACAGTCTTTATCACTACAGCCTATTCCGGATCATGTCCATCAACAAATGAACAGTGCAGGTAACAACAATTCCACTATGATGAGTCAAAGTCAGAGTATCATTGGCAATGGCCAGCAGACCCCTAGAAGTCCCATTTCCATCTCCACTGGTACTGCTGCTCCTCCCATTAGAGCTCCTATGAACTCTTATGCACGTCGCCAACCTTCTCAGGATAACTACTACAGCAATTCTTTCAACGGGAGTAACAACATTAGTAACAGCAGCAACAACTACCCATCTTTATCCTCTTCCATTCCATACTCTGTGCCAAACTCAAACACAACTGATTTACACAGCTCTTCGGTCCCAAGACACAGTGGCCTGCCTTCTAACATCTCCATGATTGGTTCCATTGATATCAAATCACCAAAAATCTCAAGTTCAGCAGAAATTGAACCAAGATTTGTCATCTCTAAGCAAAAAGTCGCCCAAGTACAAGCTGCGAACTCGCTATCCAAATCTCTGAACATGAACTCAATGTCCAATTCTCATTTAAACTCCAATTCAAATTCAACATCGAATGGGTTATTTTCCAGGTCAAGAAAATCATCAACCAATGACATGGGTTCTTTCTACAACAACAACTCGACTTATTCTCCATCAAACTTTGAAATAATCCCAAGCTCACCAGTAAGCATCTCAAGCAACGATTCTTCAATCCCTCGTTCAAAAGGTTCAATGGCTGATTTGAAACGATTTTTCAGGAAAAATTCAAATAATTCTCCCAAATCAAATTCAACAACTGGTATGTCTCCAGTTTCGGCACAATTTTCCATTGGAACCTCATCATCAGTAAGAGAACGCTCAGGATCAATCAGCTCCAGTTATAACAACAACGTTAGTGCATACACCACCCCACAATCATTACCGTTCTCTAAGAGATATAGTAAATTTGGTGATAATTTAGGTGCTGGGGCAGGTGGATCTGTAAAATTAGTTCATAGATTAAGTGATAATAAAGTCTTTGCGGTGAAAGAGTTTAGGAAAAAAATGATTAGTGAAACAAGAAGAGAATATGCTAAAAAAATCACTTCGGAGTATTGTATTGGGTCCACATTGAGACATCCAAATATTATTGAAACTATTGAAATTGCATATGATAATGATAGAATTTTACAAGTGTTGGAATATTGTGATTATGATTTATTTGCGATTGTGATGTCAAATAAGATGTCCACAAATGAAATCGATTGTTGCTTTAAGCAGATTTTAACAGGTATTCAATATTTACATCATATGGGGTTAGCACATAGAGATTTGAAATTGGATAATTGTGTCATTAATAACAATGGTATTGTTAAAATCATTGATTTTGGATCAGCAGTCGTGTTTTCATACCCATTTAGCAAAACATTAATTGAAAGTTCCGGAGTTGTTGGATCAGATCCATATTTATCACCAGAGACTCTCGTGTTCACAAAATATGATCCAAGACCGGTTGATGTGTGGTCAATTGCGATAATTTATTGTTGTATGGTTTTGAAAAAATTCCCATGGAAAGTTCCTAAATTGGCAGACTCAAATTTCAAATTGTTTTGTTCTGGAAGAAATAGTGACTCGTTGAGTGCTTTGTTGACCAAAGTGCCTGTTGCTAAACCTGTTGCGTCACCAGTGGAATTGGAGTCAAGTGGTAGTGGAAGTAGTAGTTCCAATGGAGTTTTCTCAAATTTAACAAAAGCATTGAATGAAAACCCAGTTAATGAGCATGATTCAGAGACTAATTCAAGTATGACTAGTGTTTCAGATGAGTCTGTCACTGTGACACCTGCACTTGCTGTTGTCAGGGGAAAAGAACAATCAGAACCAGAAGTTCCATCATATGAAGAAGCTACAAAATCCGACACCACTAAAACCTCGTCACCAACCAAACCAGATGCAGCAACTAGTAGTAGTAACACCCCAGTTGTCGGTGAGGCGAGATTATTAAACTCATTACCAGAATACGCAAGACACGTGATTGGCCGTATGGTTGAACTAGCACCAGCATTACGTGCCACGATTGATGAAGTTATGAATGATGAATGGATTCAAAAAATTGAAAATTGTACCGTTGAAGAGAAATTGGATCAAAGTGGGATGTCTGCGTATGTGTATCATAAAGCACATAATCATGAGCATACCCAAGTTGATCAAAGTGAGGCACATATTGCTGCACTTGAAAAGAAGAAGAAGAAAGGTGGGAAATGAGATTAGATTTATTTATTGATTAGATAGATTTAGAAAGGAAGTATGTTTAATAACTTATATATATATATATATTGTATACGCGTGATAGTTTACTACAGTAGGGGGTTCTTCTTTAAATACCATCTATTTCTCGTTTATATATACATTTTAATTTGCTGCCTAGACCTTTTTTTTTACTGAACAACTTTAATACCCATGGAAGCAGCAACACCAATCAACGAGTTACAAATATTCTTCAACGGCATATTTTTATGTCTATCATCAGTTTGTTTAATTTTAGCAATTTCATAGATATGTTTCAAACTCACTGTCCCAACAACTTCATGACCAGGTTTCCCACCACCTTGAGTGATCCCGGCAGCTTGCTTCAAGAGATACGCAGATTGTGGAGACTTGATTTCAAATGTAAACGATCTATCTGGTTTAATCACCAACGACACTGGTAATGGAACACCAGGCGTATAAGAAGCGGTTCTTGCATTGAATTCTTTACAGAAATCGATTGCCTTGACACCTTTGGAACCTAGAGCTGGCCCAACTGGTGGAGATGGGGATGCTTGACCTGCACCGACGACAAGTCTCACTAGAGCGTTTTTCAAAGGAGCAGAACGAGACATTTCTTTGGTAATCAGCTAGCAGTTGTTAGTAGTAGTGAAAAGTTGAATTTATTTAATTTGTTGATAATATTATTGGAAGCAAAAATTTTCATCAAACGGTTGGAACCACATTTTTATTGATTAGTTTTACAAATTGGAAACACAGCAAAGCAGTGAATGAATACAGTTCAAGCAAAAGATGTGTATTGCAGATGTTTTCTAGCTATTGAGATTTCATCAACTTTTCCTCTTGTTTTTGGATTTATTTTTGGTGTTAGTTTTTTTATTCAAAGAACCAGCGATATTAGACGAGCCAAATGAGGGAAACAATTCTTCTTTAACACCAGGTTGTATTCCAATCTCTTCAATCTTTGAATCTTTTTCTTGAGTTGTGGTTTTACCTCCTCCTTTTTTTTTATTAATTTTTTCCTCTTTATTACGTTTAATAGCACTTTTCTTTTCCAATTCTTCGATTTGTTTCAAAGTAGCATCATACAATTGTTTTTGCAACTCTGCGTCTTTCAATTCACCTCTTGCAGGCTCATAAGTTTTACACTCACTCATAAACGAGCCACCTTGAACTTTGGCAAAAGCTGGATTCATCAAAACATGTAAAATAGTTTGTGCTCCACCGTAGGGGGATTTCAAGAAAATCCAATATACAGGTAGCATCAACACATATAAAAACAACCCTAACAATGAACCAAATGACAAGACACGTTTGGTGCTTGGAGATCTCATTATCCCAGGATTAACCATTTGCACTCTAACATTCAATGGAGCTTTATCTTGTCTTGGTACGGCCTCGAGTCTCTTTTGGAACTCTTTCCCAAACATTCCCAATTGTAATTTACTTGAACCAAATTGGATCCATGGTGCATTTTTATTATAACGTTTTGTTAATCTTAATGGATCTTCAATATCCACAGTGTCACTCATTGCCTGTGTCAAACACGTAGTTAAAACAATTCTAACGTCTCTATCCGGAGGTTGTGCCCTAAAGACAGGTGCCAATAATTGTAAAAGATGGAAATGGCCCAAGTAGTTAACACCCATTTGCAATTCAACACCATCCACGGTGTTTTCACGGTTTTTACCATACGGAAACGTTTCAGCAGCACAACAAACAATACCATCAACACGACGTGGCGCGACATTATCAAGCCATTTCGTCGCAAATTTCCTCACTGAAAACAACGAGCTCAAATCACATTCTTCAGCATAGATCATTTGATTCTGATAACGTTCTCTCAATTCTTGAATATAATCAACAACCCAATAGTCCTCGACGGTACGAACAAGCAAGATCAAATGCGCACCTCGACTAGCTAGTTCATCGACAACAGCGGCACCTAAACCAGATGTGCCACCCGTGATAATGTATTGTCTTCCATGTAAATCGCGTTCCCAAGTGTTCTCAGTTCCTTTGAAATATAGTTTTAATGCACTCAAAACGGCGACGTAAGGCCCATATTTCGAGAAGTACTGCCACCCAGGCACTGCGTCTGTTCCCTTGACAAAGATTGTGTTGATCACGTTCAATGGCATTCTTCTTCTTCTTTCCTTTCCTTCTTTCCTTTCCTTCTTAACTATGCATTAAAGCTCATCGCACAATTTTTAGCTGAAAGAAAAAAAAAATATTTTTTTTTGTATTCCTTAACTATATGTAAAACCACCACCAGCTAGACTTACAAGAGATGGACGAACTGTTGTTCTACGCACCACACGAACAGTTGACCTCTCAACAAACCGCGTCACAAACCGCATACGCCGTCTCGGTGCATTCAACATCAACAGCACATGCGTTCAGAACAGCAGGTTGTAATTTGAATGGTAGTGTTATAACTGGCTCAGGCAAACATAGTAAAATGTTTGTTGCGTGTAAGGGGAAAAGTTTGATGCATGTCTACACTTTGGGGAAAGAAGCACCAGATCAGAAAATCCCCGTGCCGGAGGAATTAAGTTGTTTGGTTACTGTTCCTTTCTTCCAATCTGAGAAGATTAATAAAGGGAAGTTCAAATTGCCTTGGTTGTTGATTGGTGCTGGTGTTAGTGGTAAAATTTATGTATGGGAATGCTCTTCTGGATTACTGTTGAACGTGAGAGAGGGACATTATCAAAAGCCAACTGTTTTGAAAATTTCTAGTGATGGTGAATTTTTAATCAGTGGAGGTGAAGACTCCAGGGTATTGATCTGGTCAATTAATTCCCTTGTATCTTATGACACAGGATCAGAGTGTAAACCATTGCATATCATATCAGACAACACA
Source organism: Starmera caribaea (assembly GCA_030565045.1). Lineage (NCBI taxonomy): Eukaryota > Fungi > Ascomycota > Saccharomycetes > Phaffomycetales > Phaffomycetaceae > Starmera > Starmera caribaea. Next base: position 6,779 of record JAJMAV010000056.1, read on the forward strand.
TTATCCATAACAGATTTATTTTTGAATAATAATATCACTCAAGATTTAAGATTATACACATCGTCAAAAGATGGAACCGTAAGAGTTTACAATTTACTGGCAAAACAGTTGCTTACCACGTTTGTCTTAGAGGCACCTGTTATGTCGATAGTTGTTGATAATTCAGATAGGTGTATTTATGTTGGTTTGAAATCAGGTTTAATTAAACAAATTGACCTTTATTCAGTGAATAAATTGAATCATTACATTGAGAATTTGATTGGATATAATAAGATTATCACTGTCGAAGCAGATCCAAATTTATTGAAGACTTTTACATCTCATGCACCGTCACCAGTGATGAAATTATGTTTATCAATGGACAATTCATTGCTTATTTCAGGTGATGAACAAGGCCGTGTCTTAATGAACGATATAACTTCAAAACAAATCTTGAAAGAATTTAAGCCATTGGAACAAAGTGGAGGCGTTGCTCAGCTAACAATCTTACCAATTTTCCAAAAACAAGACGAGGAAGAGAATATTACTGATAAGAACCTAAGAGCAATTCCAGTTTTGAAAAGAGTGTTGAATGATGGTGAATTGAACAGTAAGGAAGTCTTGTTACAAATGGGTGGTGTGCAAGAAGAAAAAGAAGAGTTGTTTAATATCGATAATTATTTGAACAGAGTCGCATCAGAGTCCTTACAGTTTGCTAATGTTTCTAATGTTAATAGTGAAGTTTTTGTCTCTAATGAGAGTGATGCCAATTTGAAAGAGAAATTAGAGAAGACAACGTTGGCTTATAAGGAGTTGAAGAAGATGTACGAGGAATTGTATAATAGTAAGTAAGTTAGAACAAATGGAAGCTAGATAGAGGAGAAGTTACATTATTAATATAAATTTCATTAAACCATTAATTTATTATTATATTTTATCTCAATCTGAAGCATTGAAAGATACTCATTTAGACCCCTTTTGGAGGCTTTGACGTCTTTGACTTAGCTTTACCAGAATCAGGAGACAAGCTTCTATTAAAACCTTTCTCTCTGTTCATATACTGTCTAAACTCAGATTTCTTATTTTTCTTAACAGCATTGACTTTATTACCAAGAACTTTCTTATTCTTAGTTGTTCCAAATGATGAGAATCCCATTAATGAGGCAATATCAACATCATCTTTATCATTATCTTTACTCTCTGTTTCCTTAGGCTCTGTTTCTTTGGTATGACTTCTTCCTCTTTGTTCTTGCTCCAATTCTTTCAATTCTTCTTCTTCTTTGTTTCTTTTTGTTGCATCTCTGTCTCTATACAACTCTTCACGTCGTACGGGTGACCTGTCTCTCTCACTCATCCTTCTTTGTCACTTCTTTGTCTTCTGTCTAGAAAAATTCATCTGAGAAAAAAAAATTTAATTATGCACAGCAAAAAAAAAATTATTTTTACATCAAAATAATTCCACTATACACATACATTTCAACCATATTGAAGTTTGAAAGATGAGCGACTCTCCTGCTGCTGCTACTCAACCAGTTGATAAAAAACTCACGAAAAAACAAAGGAAAGCCCTTGAGTTCCGTGACAAATCCCTTAAACTCGAAAGAAAACAAACAGAAGCCGAACAACTCGCTAAAGCGAAAGAACAATCCAAAATAATCATAGATGAAAACGGTGTCGTTAAAAAGAAACGGAAAACTCGTCGTGGTCGTGGTGGTAGACCTCGCCAAGGTGCTAGCAGTGGACCTCGTTTCTTGTTGTTTGTTGGGAATTTACCGTTTGGTGTTACAGAGAGTGAATTAAGTGCACATTTCCATAAGAGTTCACCAGATATAATTAGGATCAGGGAAAAAGGTTTTGCATTTTTAGAATTCAGTGCCGATAACGAGGATATTCAAAAAAGAATGGATCTTGCGTTAAGAATGCATCATTCTATGTTGAAAGATCGTAAGATTAATGTTGAATTGACTGCTGGTGGTGGTGGGAACAGTAAAAACCGGTTAGAGAAGTTGAGGCAGAAGAATGAGGTGATGGATTCCAAGCGTAAGGAGCAGATTAGAAAAGAAATTAAAGAGACTAGAGATAAGAAGGCAGCATCTACTACTAATAATGAGAATAATAGTAATAGTAGTAGTAATAGTAGTAGTAATATTGAAAGAAAGAGTATGCCAAATATTCATCCAGATAGATTAAAAATGATGAAATAAAAAGGTGTCTAAAATTGTATATATTAAGATTAGAATATCAAAAGATGATACATTTTGATTTCCTTTTTTTGGCTAAAGATTTTGGTATTATTTTACTATTTGTAGATTTTATCTGTTGTTGTTGTTGTTGTTGTTGTTGTTGTTGTTGTTGCTGTTGATGTTGAGGTTGCTCAACCATTGATTTGATAGCTGCTTGGAAAACTTGATCCACACCTTGTTGAGTCGCTGAAGAGCATTCAACATAGCCATTTAGTTTAAATTCTTTAATCAATTTCTTTATTTCAGTTGATGAAACCGGTTCTTTCCCTGATTCTTCTAATGAATCCAAAGTATGTGGATCATTCTTCAAATCTGCTTTTGTTCCCACAAGAATAATCTTAGTGTCAGGAGGACAATGATGTTTTATCTCAGGGATCCATTTTTTCTTTAAATTATCAAATGAGATAGGTTCCACTAAACTGAAACATAGCAAGAAAACATCAGTTTGTGGGTATGACAAGGGACGTAAACGATCATAGTCGGCTTGACCTGCACAATCCCATAGCTCCAGTTTATAATGCTCGTTGTTGTATAAAGTGTTTTGAGTGTAATTATCGAAAACAGTAGGGATATAGTCTTGAGGGAAAGTGTTTGTAGTGTATGAGATTAATAAACAAGTTTTACCCACAGCTCTTAAAAAAAAAAAAGGTTAGTTATTTTCAGACAAGTTACACCAGTAAACGTACCCATCACCAACAACCACTATTTTGAATGATTTCATCTTCCAGTCACTTCAGTTCAGTTGGTTAATTCACCAAAGAGATGGTTCGATTCAACTTTTTTTTTTTCAACTGTTGAATTTTGAATTTTTCGATAAATTTTGAGTTTTTCACACTGAAACTGGCAGATTGTTCACTTCTTGACACTTCTTGATACAACAGAATGATACTTTATAGCAGATGTAGTAGAGATAGAAGTACAAGATGAATAGCAAAAAACAAACTTAAAGAACTAAACAAAGGTATCTATAACAAAATAATAATAACAAATAAAACTATAGGAATTATAGTAATAAAGCAACACCAGCAGCTAAAGCAGCAACAGCTGGAACAGCTCTCATGGCAGCACCTTCATAAGTTGAAACGGAAGCAGTTGGCACAGTGACATTGGAGTGGTTTTTGTATGGACAGTCAGTGACTTCTGGACCACAAGATTCAATGGTTTTGGTGATTGTTGATTCGTTAGAGACAACAACGTAGGTGACATTTGAAGCAGCAGTGATGGAGGCAACAGATAATAAAGCGACAGTGGAGAATTGCATTTTTGTAGTTAGAAGTAGTAGTAAACGAGTGTATGAAGTTGGATGATATGAATATGAAGAGAAGAGAAGAAAGAAGAAGAAGAAGAAAAAGAAAAAGAGATGTTTATATAGTTGTAGATGTTTATCAGATTGTGAGGTTATGGAGCTGGTTTGTTTATGTTTTTGTTTTTCGGTGCAAGTGGTGCTGTTGTCGAGGTTACCGAGAGATCTGAAACACGGTTTTGGTGACAAGTTGCACGTTTCAGGACTGTTTGTGCACTAATCGGGAAGTAGAAGAAATGGTTGTCTGGGATACTATAACGACACCACAGCAACACGCGTGGAAATCAACAAAAAAGAAAGTTCCAGCCAGGTAAATAGCCAGCCAATGGGAATTGAGAAGAACAAAAAGAGGACTGAGAATTACACTGAGATTTAGCTGAGTAGAGTAAATGTCAGTCTTATAGCTACTACTAGTTATAAGTTAGTACAGCTAGTAGGAAGAGAGAGAAGAGAAGAGAAGAGAAGAGAAGGTGATAGTCATAAAGTAGACAGAGTTTACAATAGACTATACTATCAGCTAGATACTTAGAGATGATAGTTATACACACTGTCATACGGTGCAGTAATAGAATAACAGATGTATAGAATAATACACGAACTAACTGTCTCTCAACTCTTCTTTTCTCTCTTTACAACACTGAACAGTACGTTGTAGTGTTGTACAGAATTTTGTTTTGTTTTTTTTTACTAGCCCTAGCTTATATCACGTGACGTGAGCTCACTTTAGTACAGTCACAAGTTACTTATTTTTATTTATTAAATAATCCACACACCAAACAGACTCACAATTCTCTTTCTACCTAGGCCCAAATTTTTCACTTTTATACAAAATATCATAAACTACTTAACCATTAGAACAACCAACTAACAACAACAACAATCAACTTAAATCCAATTGAATCAACAAAATGGTTGCTATTAACATTTCTAAAAAAAGAAAGCTTGTCGGTGATGGTGTCTTCTACGCCGAATTAAACGAATTCTTCTCAAGAGAATTAGCTGAACAAGGTTACGCTGGTTTAGAAGTTCGTGTCACACCAGCTAAAACTGAAGTTATCATTAGAGCCACTCAAACCGATAAAGTCTTGGGTGAAAATGGTAGAAGAATCTTTGAATTAACTTCTTTAGTTCAAAAAAGATTTAAATTTGCTCCAGGTTCAATTGTCCTATACGCTGAAAGAATCCAAGATCGTGGTTTATCTGCTGTTGCTCAAGCTGAATCTTTGAAATTCAAATTATTGAACGGTTTAGCCATTAGAAGAGCCGCCTACGGTGTCGTTAGATACGTTATGGGTTCCGGTGCTAAAGGTGTTGAAGTTGTTATTTCTGGTAAATTAAGAGCCGCAAGAGCTAAAGCTATGAAATTCCAAGATGGGTTCTTGATTCATTCTGGTCAACCAGTTCGTGATTTCATTGACACCGCAACTAGACACGTTTTATTAAGACAAGGTGTCTTGGGTGTTAAAGTTAAAATCATGAGAGATCCAGCCACCAATAAAGCTGGTCCAAGATCTTTACCAGATTATGTTCAAATTTTAGAACCAAAAGAAGAAGAAGTTGTTGCTGAACCATACGTTAAATCTTATGTTAAATCTGCTCCAGTTGAAGTTGCTGAACAAACTGAAGCTTAATTTTTCTTTCTCATTTATGATTTATAATAATATAATATAAAAAGGAATTCTAGGATTTTTAATTTCAATCAATTGTAGCTCAAATTTAATAATTTTTTCACTAAAAAGAACGGCATTTCTCTCTAATCTTTTCATCACTGTGAACAACTTTTTGATTGCCATTTTCTATGGACATTTTCATCATTTTTGGTAAATTTTCATCACACTACAAAATTTCTCCCATTATATGAAAGAAAAAAAAAAAAAAAATTAATCCTGAAATTACAAACACTTCAATTGAACCACAACAGAACCACACTCAACAATGGCCATTCAATACAAAGACGTGTCTCCAATTGGAACAGTCTTGATCTTTTCAGGTACGTGAGATCAATGAAAGCTTCGGAAAATAAATTTGTTCAAAGAATGGTACAATAACTAACACTTTTTCCCCTTCTATTTGCTTTAAGGTTGCTTCTATTTCTTAGGTTTAATCTCTGCTAATTGGATCTATGACTTCAAGACTCTATTTTCAGGCCCATTCACACAGGAAACTTTTGATAATTCAATTAGACATTATCAAACTTGGTCATCAATCCCTACAATCCCATTATATGTAATTCACGTTTTGTTATCCCTTGGATTCATTGGTTCTTTAATCAAGATATACAAGCCATCTGATGATGCTAAATATTTTGAATACGGGACATTAGGCTTATACTTGTTAACGTTTTGTGTTTATTTAACTAATTTAAGAACCGGTGTTGAAAGTGCAGTTACTGGAGAATGGGGTGAAGTTGATGCAAATTCAGGTGTTAATGTCATGGCCGCGTCACAGATCATAATGGTTGTGTTGTTGCTTGGTGTTGTTGCGTTACAAAGTGGATTGTACTATGCAGAATGGGATTATCAAGTTAGATTAGCTGCTTTTAATGAAGAGATTGCTAAAGAACAAGCCCAGGAAGAAGAAGCTGCTGTTACTAAATCTATCGCTGCAGAGAAAGCTGCTAAAGTTGCTGCTGGAAAAACTGGTGCATCAACTAGTGGTGCTTCCACTTCAGCTTCAGCTTCAGGTTCAGGTTCTGCTATCAAATCTGTTAAACCAAAATCTAAGAAATAAGCTTCAAATTTGCCTCGTTTTGAATGCTTTTTTTTTGCCTTATCATTACAACACAATAATCCACCACCATCTAACTGAATTTGAGTACCTGTTTCTTAACTAAAAATTGTCTATTTATCTTCAAATTCGTACACTTTTCTTCCATCTCTTCTTCTGCCATAAAAAAAAAATCACCAAAAAAATTTCAAGATCTTTCTTTTCTATCTATGAATCACTGTACTCGACTGGAGCATAAGATTCACATCGAATGTCTGCAAACAGACAGAAGCTGCAACTCCCAACCACTACTGCAATGGGACAGCTGGCAGACACTTACAACAGCACACTCCACATCCTGCCACAACACTGGCAACCGTACAGAATATCAATCTTCTCCTACACATCATCATTAATTTCCACCGTGATTGGATTCCCATTAGATTCAATCAAGACAAGAATGCAAACCCATCATTTCTCCAGCCCATTCCAATGCTTGAAATCCACACTGAGACATGAAGGTATCCGTGGCCTATTTAGAGGTATAACTGCACCACTCTTGTCATCCTCACTATCAAAATCACTAAGCATGTCAGTGTTCACTGAATCAAAACCACATTTCCAACGTGTAACATCATCAATCTTCCAAATCTCGTACAAACCACCACAACATTCAAAGTTCACAAATTCTTTGATAATGGCAATGAACAACCTCCCCATTTCCATCGCCTCTGGCTCATTGGCAGGTGGCACTACCGCGATATTTGCATGTCCTTTTGAATTCACGAAATTATTTTCACAAGTTTACCTCATGACGAAATCAGAACTCGGTTTGGTTCCTAGACGTATGCCCAAGACAACATGGCAAGTCGTGCGTCGTATCATTCGTGAAGAAGGTTTGACCGGTTTATACTCAGGATTCAAGTTGCATTTTATGAGAGACGCGATTGGATCAGCAGTGTATTTTGGTACTTACGAAACTTCAAAGATAATAATTGAAGGGATTGCTGACTCGAAGGGAAATATCCCCAATACACCGATCCCAGTGGGGACGATAAGTATCACTACTGCGGGAGCGTTATCTGGTATATTTAGTTGGATTGTGGTTTTCCCCATTGATACCGTGAAATCTTTGTATCAAAGAGATATTGTGTCAAATATCATTAGATCATTGGCTTTAAAACCAAGGAAATCCATCGTGTTGAGGAAAATTACTTTACCGACGAAACAGATGTATAGAGGATTGTCTGTTAGTATTACTAGATCTGTGATTACTAGTGTTGTGTTCTTTTCATGTTTTGAATATTTAACTAAACATGTTAACTGATTTTCTAAGATTTAACTAATGAGTAATAAATAATAATAGTATAGATGATAGATAATAGATTTTTAATGATGATAAATAATGATAAAACTCGTGTATATAGTCTGCTACAAAAAGAAAAAATTAATTGATTCGTAATACATGTAAATTTATAAATTCATTTAAAACTATTTGGTACGACTTCTTAATTTCCGTTCACTTTTCCCAACTTTGGATTTGGTACTTGATCTTGATGATGGACGTTTGGAAGATGAACTTCTTGTAGTTGGTGTTGTATTGGTAGTAGTAGTAGGTTCATTTGATGATTCCACAGCTTGTGCTTTGGATCTGGTACGACGTTGTGATCCTTTAATTATCTCTCTTTTACTTCTTCTTTTTCGCGTAACTGTACCATCTTCAATATCATTTGTTATTAATTCAGCTTCATTAGCTAATTTTCTGAGCCTAGAACTAGCATTTTCATCATTTTGAATATCATCAATAAATTCATCTTCTTTCTTCAAGACTTCTTGTGCTAATTTCATATCTTTATCATCTGTAGCTCCCAAGATACGTCCACTTCTAGTTTGCATTATTATATGTCCTTTAAAAGTTGGCGGAGAACTTATAAGATTAGAATCAACAACTTCAGCTTTGCCACCATCATTTTTCTTGATTCTTTTACTTCCATGTTCTTCTTCTTCATTATCATCATCATTTGCGGTTTCAGTTGTTGATGAATCAAGTTGATCTTGCCTTTGTTCCTTTGATTGTTCTTCTCTGTATTTGGAATGTCTGAATAGATAATCAAATGCTCTCTTAAGTGGTGAACGATATTTATCCTTGGATTCAGATATTAGTTCTTGTTCACCTGTTGCAACATCAGTTATAGTCTTTTTAGATGTGGATTTCTCATCTCCTTGACCATCATCAACTTTGTTATATTCGAAAAATGAACTAGATGCAAGAGGTGTAGATTCGTTCAAGAATGGTGGTAATTCATCATCAGAATTAGTGGAGGTAGATTTCTTTGCAAACACTTGTTTCACAATACTTTTAGTTGGTTGATTTTGTGATTCAACAGATGGAGTAATTGGTTCAGTTGATGGTTCTTTAAACTCTGGTGTTTCTGTATCTTGATTGTTTGGTTCACCAGAATATCTACTTTTTTCAACTGAAATAAGTTGGATTTCATCATCATCATCATCATCGTCATCGTCATCGCTATCATCACTGTCACTGTCTTCTCCCTCTTCGCTATCTTCTTTTTGATCACCTTGCACCTTGCCATCATCAACAGTACTGGGAGCATCAATATGGTGAATAATATCTTCAACAACTTCATTGACAACAGATTCAGCAATATGTTCTTGAATAATTGGTTGTTCAGTAACAACATCTTGCTCAGAAAAGTTTGGAACAACAGATTCTTCTTTCACTGACTCTATAGCAAGAACATCCTCAACATCACCATTATTTTCAATAATCAGCTCTTCCACTACCAATTCACCTTCAGGTTCTGTAATTACAGCTTCTCTAATAACATCAACTGGTTCTTCAATTACAACTTCTTCTGCTTCAGATTCGACTTCAGTAACTGGTTCTTCAACGATTGGTGCCTCTACTAAAGGTTCTTCAGCAATCTCTTCAACAACATTCTCAACCACATTTTGTTCTTCATTATGACCATCTTCTGCTATATCTTCCATTGACTCTGGTGTTATAACAGTAACTTCTGCCTCAATAACCTCAACAGGTTCATTCATTTCGATATCTTGTTCACCTGGTGATCTTGGAGTGGCCAGTTCATAAGGTTGTTGATGAACTTGAACTTCAACAGGTTGTTCAACAAGGTGGTCAGGTTCAACAGGTTCAGGTTCAGGTTCCTGAGCTCCATCTAGATTATCAACTTCTTCAACTGGCTCTTCGTTTACTTCTGCTTCCAAAGGTTGAGCTTCAACTTCAATCTCGGCTTCTTCTTCTTCAATTGGTTCTGCATCAATTTCAGCTGGTTCTGCATCTTCTAAACGTTCTGAAAACTCAACAGTTTGAGTGGATTCATTAGATTCAGTAGGTTCAACAGGTTCAACAGATTCAAGTGGTTCAGGTGGTTCAACAGGTTCAGATGATTCGACTAATTCTTCGTGATCAGCAGCATCATCTTCTTCAACATTTTTTAAATCAACAGGTGTGTTTTCTTCAAAATCATCGTTAACTGGAGCACTTATCAGTCTACCAATCAGACTTGTAACATTATGGAAAAATGATGCTTTATTTGCAACTGGAGCTTCTTCAACTAATGACTCTGTGGCTACTTCAGTTTTTTCAATTGGTTCTATAACTTCATCAACTTCATTAATACCAACAGTTTCTAATGGGGATTCTTTTTGGTTATTCAACGATGGCCCTTCTGCTTCATAAACAGCATCAGTTATTTGTTCTTCAGGAACTTCAGTACCAACATTTTCAAAAATTTCATGTGGGTGAGCTGCTAGTTGTTGATCTCCTAATTGTTCATCATTTTCATGAGCAACTTCTGGCTCAGTACTTTCTGAAAGTTTTGTATTCTCGGTTATATTTTCAATGAAAATGTCGTTATTATCTTTCGTTTCAGCGTCTTCACCAACTTCGTTAGTCTGGTCAACGGTAGTGTTTTCCTCAACTTGATTAACTTTATCAGTCTCAGTTTCTTCAACTTGATCTATCTCATCAATTGCATCTTCAACTTTAATATCCTCATCTGCAACTGCGTCATTTGGATGATCTTCAACTGCAATATCTTCAGCTTCAATATCTTTAGGCTCAACATGTTCAGCTTGATGATCTTCAACATGATGTGTTACTTCCAAATTGTCATCATGAACATCATCATTTGGTTTTGATTCATCTTCAAGTGATTTTGACTCATTCTTATCTTCCACAACATTACTGAAAAAACTTTTAGAAAATTCATTTGAAACTTGTAAAAATGATAACTCTTTTGATTGATTTCTTGTAGTTAAACGTGAAGTATCGTTGAAAAATGAAACAAATGAAGTTTCACCTTCATCATATTCTTGATCTTGTTGTTCAGTTGGTTCAATCTTTTCAGCTGGAACATGAATTTTAGGAATTGGTGCATCTTGAACTGAAACTTCTGGAATAACTTTATCCTGTTTCTCTGGATCTTTGGATACATTTTCTAGATCATCCAAAACATTATCAAAATTGAGTTTAATTCCAAAACCGTTATTATCATTAACATCATGCATTTCAATATCTTCATTTTCTGAATCACCTGGAGAATCGTGGTAAACAACAGATAAATCATTTCCAGTTATAGTACCAAAGACACTATGCTGAGGACTTTGGAAAACGTTATCATCAGAGTCATAAAACAATCTTTCAATATACATTGGAGACTCTGGATCTTTTGTTTCTTCAGCTCCTTCAGCTTGTTCATCTTCTTGAGCTTTTTCCACAGAAATTTCTTTGTCACTTGAAGCTGGTTCCAATTTTTGATGAAATTCCTCCGTAGCTAAATCTTCTGTTTGTACTTCAGCTCGTGGAATATATTCTTCTTGGGAAACTGTATTGTTATCGATGTTCAAATGTTCATGGTTTTCAGCTTCTTCAGATGAGAGTTCTTGATCTTGAGCATGAATCAAATCATCATCAATTTGTTCCCTATTTTCACCAAACGAATAATCTTCAGCTTGTTCAGACTGCAATTCATCTTCAGATTCTAGTTCAATAGGTTCTTCTACCTCCTCAATATTTTCTTCTTCTTGGTCAAGATCTTCATCATCATCTGCTTCTTCCTCCTCTTCTTCATCTGAATCCAAATTATAATTAACAGGTTGCTTATTATACTCGCTTTCATCATCGTCTTCACTGTCCAGCATAGCTTGATTTGATTGAGAAAAATTATCAACATCATTTTGGTTTTTCGAATAAGCTGCGTTTTGATATTGAGTTAAAGCAGCAGTGGCCAAATTTTCAAAACTGGTGAACTCATTTTCTTGAAGCTCATTTTCCATTAACATTTCATCTTCAGCTTCATCATTTGAATCTAATTGATATTGATGTTTTTGATGTTGTTGATGTTGTTGATGTTGTTGATGTTGTTGATGTTGTTGATGTTGTTGATGTTGTTGATGTTGTTGATGTTGTTGATGTTGTTGATGTTGTTGATGTGAAATTTGAGCATTCTCAGCATCGTCTGAATATTCCGATTCTTGTTCATCATAATCCTCTGATCCAACTTCTTCAACTTCATCATCATGATCATGATCATGGTGGTAAATTTTCTGTTGTTGTTGTTGTTGTGGTGATTGCTTAGTTTCAACTTCATAATCTTCTTCTTCGTATTCCAGTTCTTCTTCATCCTCTTCTTCTTGCTCAGCAAGATCTTCAGAGACTTCTTCTTCTTCTTCCTCTTCATCATACGAATCTATTTGATTTTGATCATATCCAGTTTGATAACGCTGATCAGAAAACTGAGATACATAGTTGTCTGATAGTCTTGGTCTTTCTTCTCTTATCGTAGATGTACCGTATCTGCTTTTAGTTTGAGCAACTGGTGCGTACTCGATAGAATCATCACGAAATTCATTTGGATCGTAGCGAGGAATACCATCATCTTCTTCTTCTTCACCGTCATCGTTGGATCCAGAGCTCAGATCAATGATTTCTTCATCAGCTGGGAAGATGGCACCATCTGAGTTATACTCCAGTGGTTTGAATGTAGGTTTCTCTTCAACTTCTTCAATTTCATCAAAAAGTCCTTCACTGTCAACATCTTCCTCGGAGTATGTGAGTTCATTCTCATCTTCTTCTTGTTCATCCTGGTCTTGTTCTTGAGCGTGATCGCGTTGACTGTCCAACAGAACTTTCAATTTATCAAATTGCTCAGACTTCTCCACTGAATCTTGTTGATTTTTCTCCTTTTCCAGTTCTTCGTAGAACCTTTTCTCTTCTTCCTCTTCTGTCTGAAGGGCGTTCTGAGCTCTAAGTTTCAGAGATTGAATCCAATTCACAAGATCTTCAGACTGTTTATTAGATGCAATTGAGTTCTCTTTATTCAAATTCAACTTGGAAGAGCTTTCACTGGTGCCATTTTTCTGTGGTGTAACTTTAGAATCTTTACCCAAGGCACTATAAGGAGATCCAAAACTTTGACTGGGTCTCAGTCTTCTGAAAGGCGATGAGGTTCTGCTTGGTGATTGGAAATCCCAAACTTTCTTAGTTATTGGTGACTGAAACTTCTTTTGTTTCGCTTCCTGGAGCGTCTGTTTGTTCGGTGTTTCTGACATTGCTATTTATTCGCTCTTTACTAAATGTATGTGTTTCACCCAATGCTCTGACTGGCCTTAAATGGATCAACGTCAATGGAAGCTAATTGTGATAAATAATTGATGTTTGTGTAAAAAAGCACAAAACCGCTGAATGGTGAGTCTTTAAAACCGTTGAAAAGCTGCGATATACAAAGTCTGCTCTTCTAAACCCAATGCAAGCTTCAATTGTCCTTGAATCTGGCTGCAAGACACTTTTTGTCACGATGAAATGTTGTTCTGCTCACTTCAAAAATTTTGATCTTTAATTTTCAGATTTTTTTCATTCTGATCAAAAACATTGAAATTGTAAACAGTTCGAGACTACACGAGAAGAAAGACTAATTGCAATGAACAAGCATCCAGTGGCGCTTTTAAAAATTGGTTTCTACGACCCCTTTGATGTTTTTGGCAAAATCTCGCAACAGCTGGCGCAGAAAGTTGTGCTGAACAATGTGCACTGGAAGCTCAGAGACACAGATCATTTGAGAACCATTGCAAATATACCCATTGAGTTCGTGGAAGAGAAGCCTAGACAGTTTGATGAGTATGCTGGGAAACAGTTCTTGGAGCTAGCAGCAGACAAAGTTGAAGATTCGCTGGACAACATCCACAAATTTTTGCACACGCCTTATGTTAGAGTTATGTTTATTGATTGTGAAGATATGGACAACTATAGATCCAAAGTGCGTCCCTTGATTAAAGAATGGCTTAATAGCAATGTGGAAAAGAAAAAAGCACCATTAGAGTGGCTCATTATTGATTATATCCCTAAAGATGAGAAGCCAAAATTGAAGATTTTTGAGAAATTGAAGTTGGACTTCAACGATGCCAACTTCCCAAGTATCAACAACTGCTACAAGATCAAGGATTCTTATGAATCCAAGCTAGATGAAACTGATACTTTGAGTGCCATTATTAACAAACTCAAATCCTCAATTTTCAACTCGTTTAAATCTAGAATGCATATCATAGATGAAAGAGTTGTACAGTTTCAAACGTCTTCAAACTACGTGCTGTCAATGAGAGAAGGTGTCTGCTACGAATTCTTGAAACTTAGACTCTATGAAGACGCGTTAACTAAATATGATGAATTAGGAAGTTTTATTTTGAGCACCGAGGATCAGTACACTAATGAAATTTCAAAACCAGTAGAACTTGAACATTTCCTGAATCAAGATCACATTGAAATATTCAATAAGATTAGCATCATCACATACATTTTTGTTAAGAAATCAATTGTTCTGTATTCACTTGCTTCTTCTGAGTCTTCATTATCTCTAGCATCAATTCTTATTGGAGAGTTATTCAGCATACTACAATCTTTCATCAAGAGAATCAACTACATTGTAACCAAATCTAATCAACATTATTATGAATACCAAGAATGGTTGATTCATACCATTGATTACTACTACTCGCTAGACTTATGTGAGAAAATAAGATCATTGTTTGATAAAGATCAAAACTATAACTTTACACAAATCTATGAGAAATTTGGTGATCTTTTGACAGATAAAAAACAATTGTTGTCAAAGATAGGATTAGCCTTTGGTTATGAAATCCACGGGATTTTTTCCAATAAGAATCTATTAGACGATGAAGATGAAAAGCATTCTACAGTCTCTTTGAAATTTAAAGATGAATCATTGAACAAGGTTTTTGAGTCATATGAATCATTTGAGTCCACCTATATTTCATTAACTGAAGAAACTATCAAGTTTTTCAACAAATCTGGAAGAACGCGTTACGTTGACTCATTATCCATTGAAATTGCATTGATAGATTATTATAAGAAAAACTTTGAGAAAGCAGCAGTGATTTTTGCAACGTGTCCACCATTCTACAGCGAACAAGGTTGGGACTTGATTGGATTTGATCTGTTAACTAAACTTGTTGACTGTCTTGAACAAATTCCTCAAGATTCTTCATTTTATTCCAATCAAGAAGTGGACTTATTCCAGAATAAAAACTCATGGTTGGCTATATCATACTTAGATTTGATATCTATTATCAAGAGAAATAAAAGTAATTTGAATTTTGGACATTTAACAAAAAAATCATATTCAGTGTTAAATGAAACCATTAGAAAACTTCAGGCATTAGATTTAACTCAAACCCCAATCAATTATGATGCTAGCAAGATTTTTGATTTAGAAGTGAAATCTAAGATAATCAGTGAATCTGATGATGTCTATAAAATCGAATTACAAATCACAAACACTTTTAATGAACCATTCATTTTGAACAATTTAAGTTTAACCTTGATGAATCAAAATGAAGAAAGCTTTGAATTCACAAAAGACAAAACCATTTTATCTCCAGGATTGAACAAAATTTTATTATCAACTAAAAAAATCATTATTGGTAGTTTCAAGTTTAGTGAATTTAGGGCTTTTTCAAATAACTTTCTACTCTATTATGAATCAGCTAATGAAATCAATGAGAATGATGATAACGAATCACATTTCAACATTTTAGTCTTCCCATTCAACAACAACTTGCAGATTCAATTGAACACTTCAACCATACTCAAACTTTCTGAAAAGACATTTTCAGTTTTTATAACCACAGGTTCATTACCGCTGTATGAAGACATCGTTTTGACCATTTTACCAATTACAAGAAACTTCAAAATTTTGAATAATAATAGATTGATAGGGGGAAATGGTGAAGTTATTGAACCAAATTTGGAAAAATCTGATGAGTCTTCTTTATTAATATTACCAAAATTACAACCAAACACTAAATATCAAGTAATAATCCAATATGAAATCAGTTCTGTTATTAATAATAACTCAACAGACTTAGAACTAACCATTCAGATAAATTATAATAAAGGGTATCAACAGATTGCACGTGAGACTATTGATACTTCGTTAAGCGTTGCTGTGTCAGTACAAGATATTTTCAAAAGTTCAAGTCTTTACGCTAAATTTTCCATTGGAACCTCGGAATGTGATAAACCTATTAGAATTTATTCAACTGAATTGAACTCGAATGATAAGTATAAAGTTAGTACTGCCAACTTAGCACCGTCTCTGATTGCGTTTGGTGAACAACCTGGGAATTTTTTCTACAAGATTGATAAAGTTGGTAATTTGGGATCAAAGGCTGAAAATTTTCTTGAGTTGGATATTAAGTACATTGAACTTGAAACTGAAATGAAAGAAATTTTGATAAAAGATTTAACCACTAAGCTGAGTGATAAAAATTATGGTTACTTATTGGAAAAATTGGTTAATAAATTGAAGTTTGAATTGAGTCAGTTTGCTGTTTACAATAAAATTGAGATTGAAAATTTACAAGAGATACAAGATGACGAAATTTTCAAGTTTTTACAATCTTATGATGATTCTTTCATTACCGTTTTCAATGACCTGATTGTCAGTTATGCAGATGAATTTAAGGAAAACCGTTCTACGTTAGTCAAGCATGTTTCAATCAACGTTGATATTCCAACAGTTGAAGTGATTCATACCGCGGAATTCAAATATGATCATGAGGGGCATTATATCTTGGGAGAATCTATTGAAGCACAGTTTGAATTGAAATCAATAATTTATGAGTTAGTGGAAGACATTAAACCAAATAAAAAGGTACTTTTCAAAGAGGAAATTTCACAGAAAAGTTATAAATATTTAATTGAAATTTCTACTAATCAAGATTCATGGTTGTTAAATGGAAAGACCAAGTTTGAAATTGAAGTTTCTAAAAAAGATGTTAATAAATTAATTGAATTCCCAGTGGAGCAAATGTATTTGATCCCCTTGAAGATTGGAAAAGTTAGTTTACCTAAAATTAGAATCACGAATTTGAATTTAGAAGGAAATGGAATGGATTATATCATGGAGATTGATTACAAAAATGAAAGTGAGACTATCAATATTGTTTCAGAAAGTCTGATGTAAGATGCATTAATAAATAAATAAATAAATAAATAAATAAATAAATAAATAAATAAATAAATAAATAAATAAATAAATAAATAAATAAATAAATAAATAAATACATAGATGAAATAAATAAAATAAAACCAAACTCAACTTTCTTGTATTCCTTTCAGTAACGATTCAGGATCCGGTTTCTCTGCAACCAAATGAACATCCACTCCTTTATCTTGCAAAAAATCACTCGTGGTTGGACCAATACTAGCAACTTTAAACCCATTAGAACTATCACCAATCTGTTGTTTTTTCAAAAAATCAACTATATTATTCGTCCCCTGGCCACTGAAAAACACGATCCAATGATCTTTCAACGTATCATGAATCTTGATAAAATCATCCAACACTTCTGATCTATCAGTGGTCTTATAAACAACCATCTCAGTTAATTTAAACAATGGTCGTAGTTTCAAAGGAATGATGTCTTTCCTTAATTCCCCCGTAAAAAAAGTTATATTTGAACCATGATCCAGTTCATCAATGATTATATCTGCCAATTTGGAACCATTGCCAGCGTCATGCCCACCTTTAATGTACCTGAATCCGATTTTGGACAATGAGTTTAGAGTTGCTGGACCAACAGCATAAACAGTTTTATTTAAGATGATGCTGGTTTCGTGTGTTGATAATTGTTCCAGTGCCAAAGTGAGTGAGTCAGTGGCTCGTTGACTGGTGATGATGAACGTGTCTGTGGAGTGTAAGAAAGAATCTGATTTCAGATAATTTATCAGTTGTGAGAAATTGCATGGCTGATGATATATGAGTTGTAAGAAGTGTGTTTGGAAGCCAGCGTTCTTGAACGTTGTTGTATAGTGGTCTTCTGGGTCTGCCTGCTGCTTCAGGAACACCACAGACCTCGACATGATGAGCACAGTATGGAACTGATGATTTATCAATGTGAGTCTTTCTACATAGTTAAGCAGGGGAAAAAAAAAAATATATATTTTTTCAACATTAAGCAGAGTATGTAGATACATATGTAATGGAAGAGCGATTGAGCTTTGAATCCAGATGGATGATGGACCATCAAACTTGATCGAAAGGGCATTTTTTTCAAATTTTCTAGGTCTCGTGCCTTGAGTTTTTGAAGTCTATTCTTTTGAAACAGCTTTTAAAACTTCAACTCTTTCAGGTACAATTCTCAAACTTTTCCTCCAAGCCAAATACAAAATCACTAGATCTTTTATAAGAACCATAACACAAGTTGATGCACAATTTGCTAGAAATTTGAAATCGTCTTCATAATTTGAGGCATGCTTTCTCAAATAATTCACCGCTGGTGGGATTTTAATAGTAATGTACTCTGTTATTATAATAGATACAATCTGCCATGAGAGCAGTGTCACAACACGCACCAAAGAACCAGTGTAAGGAACTAAAGTCCAAGAGTAGTCGTATGAAAATAGCATGAAACTGTTGAAAACTTTTTGACATTGATGGTCGATTGGTTTTTGGGGATGTATAGGTTGAGAAATCGATTCCATTGGTGGTTGATTATCCTCCATAATTTTCAAAAAAATTTCCCCAATTTCCTGCTCAGCTAAATCATCAGTTCTTATCAACTCCTCATTTGCTAACTCAATAGTTTTTATCCATATTTCTTTTTCCTTCTGATGAAAAAATCTATCAATTAATTCTTGTCTTTTGTCAATCTGTTTAGCCCATCTATAATAAATCTTGTTGAATGTCATGTGAAAGGCAGCTCTATAGTAATAACAAACCATTGGACCCAAAATAAACACAACTTTGATTGGATGATTCTCTATACTTTTATCAACATAATAACCCCTCAAGAATAAAAAAAATATCATTTCAAGACCACCTGTTCTGTAGCAGTTGAAAGTCTCATTGAAGATCACTGATTCAAAGATTTCTACTGTAAGAAGTATAGGCCAGAACAAGTATGATTTGAACAAATTATCTTCTATTTTCAAGCCTAAGATCCGTCTCAGAGTGTCATGAGGTATATATTTTTGAAAGGAATAGTAATAAGTAAACATCTTCCAAGTTCTTTCTTCTTTTGTTAAAACAGATGAAAGTAGCATCAAAGCACCCAAAACAATCAAAACCAGCCCTAGTATCTGTGAAATCTTACCCAAAGATGTTTTTGGTGGTGATGGTAAGACAAAAGCATGTTCATAATGTTAAATTTGCTCTTACAACTAGGGCAGTTCATGTCACTGAACTTTGGTGACCATTTTGATGAACTTTCAACACTAGACTTGTTCCTTTCATTTTTAGTTTGATCAAACTCATTGAAATTGAAATTATCAAATATCCCTTCAAGATTAAGCATGGTTGTTTTTGTCTTAACGCGATACCTTCCACATTTATTTGTTTGAAATTGTGATGCGTTCTCCATGTTCCTTTTAACATGAACAGCCCAATCAATAAAACATTCCTTGTGACCTCTCATTGAACAAGAACATACTTTAAGTAGTCTCTTTTGATTGTCTCTTTCGAGACCAGCATACATCATTTTCCTCTTCCATTGATCTAACTTCCATAAAACAGACAAAACACCAGCTGCTCACCGCTTCTGAGTGGTAGTTCTATCGATCTGATTCTTTCATTGTTTGTTTTCAAATTTTAGATCTGTTCACAAATTTGGTCCTGATAACACTGAAAAAGGGTAAAAATGACGATAAAAAACAATAAAATGTGTTAATTGAACAATTGAACATTTTGAAGTCTAAAATCTCTTGAGCTGTCTATTATAAGCTGATACAGCAGTCCAGACTTTGTATCCTGAGAATACGACTGCTTTAAGGCTTCTTTGCCGTCGTTGATGTTAGGAGGTTATTCTTCTTAGTAATTGCTTACATTTTTTGACACATAAAACTGTGCTAATGTGAAGGGCCAAAGAGCTGAAGTGCCAGTCTCTCTTGAACTCTTCTACTTCCTAGTGGTTACAAAAGCTATAGGTGGAAAGATGAGATTTACGTATGAAAGCATCTATTTCAGGACTGAATCTTGAGTAAAAAACCCATATTTTTGAATAAGTCCTTCACATTTTTAAAAAAATCATTTCATTCACCAGCGATCTCAAGAGCTACATATAAGCAAAATATCAAGGAATTTTTTGTAGCTTTCACCAGCACACTCATTATTATCAACCAGCTTGCAAAACATGATTCTAATCAACCGATCCTTCTAGAACCTGAGTTTTTGACTCTTAAGATCCATTTTTCTGAACCAACTTCTAAAACTTCAAATCTATTAGGAACAAAACTCCAGCTTTTCCTCCAAATGAATAGAAAAATTACTATATCTCTTGAAATTATCAAGAGACAAAGTGAGATACAGTTTGTTAAAAACTCAACATCATCATCTGTTGAAGCTATTTTTTGTAAGAAACTGGTTAATGCTGGGATTTGACTAAAACCACGAGTAGTAATTATAATGGGAGCAATTGGTCCAAAAAACAGTGTACTCTCCCATAAAACGCGTTTTAATTTTGGTAATAACACCCAAGAGTAGTCATACGCAGATAACATGAATCTATTGAACGCATTGTTACATTTTTCATCAATTGGTTTTTCTGAATCCATCCATTGGCCAACTTTTTCAATTAATGGCTGGTTGTCTTTCATCATTTGCAAAAAATTCAACCCCAGCAGCTCTTCTGATTCTTGATCTGTTCTAATCAATTCTTCATTTGCAAGTGCAACTATTCTGGTCCAGATTTCGTAATCTCGGTTAAAGAAATTGTTTATCAAATCAATTCTATTATAAAGCTGTTTAGCCCATCTAAAATAAACTTTGTTGACAGTTAAATAATAAATCATATTATAATAATCACTTATCACTGGAGCCATAAGAAATGGTAACTTAAGCTCAAGATAATTTAAATTTTTTTTAATATAAAGGATTCTTAGAATAAACATTGTCACTTTCACACAAACTACTCTGTGGTGGTGGTCGTTCGCTCTCGTTAGCAAATCTCCCATTAAAGTATCAAAGTTGAAAAAAAATAACAAGCACAAGTATAGTAAACACCAATCATCGTCTTCTTTCAAACCTATAATTTTTGCAAAAGTGCTATGAGGTATAAACCTAAAGAATGACCAGCAATACCAACAACTTAAAACCATTATTCCAAGTTCATGGAACGTTTCAGAGTCAAATCCCATTGACATGATCATTCTCAAAGTCATTGCGAATTTCGCTAACTTGTCTCTTATAAAACTTAACGCAGTTTTCGGTGCTGGAGGATCAATTCCATGTTCATAATTGAAATAAATTTTGTTTTGACACAACGGACAAATCATTGTACCAATTTTTGGATGCCATCTTACGTGTTCATAGAAATGTTTCTTTTTTTTAACCTTGTGTGGATACTCCAATTCATTAAAATTGAAATTATCAAAAAGACCATCAAATTTAAACACAACTGATTGTGACCTTACACGAAACCTTTTAATCTTCTTGTTTCTGTATTGTATTTCGTTCTCTTTTCTTCTTTTCTCTTTGATCGCCCAATTGATTAAACATTCTTTGTGTGCCCTCATTGAACATGGACACGCCTGAAGTAAATTCCCGGCTTCTTCTCCCTCGAGGCACAACCAACAACGATCTTCTTCTTCATCCATTTTTTTACAATTTTTCTCCTTCAAAACAATCTTAGACATACACGCCGTTCACCTTGTGACACAGCTACTAATTTCAAAGTCGATATTTCAGAAATTCATCTCTTTTATACAATTTTGGTGCCAGATTTACGCAGGGTAAAATTGCATCGTAAAGCAGTGTTCTCCATTTATTGATGGTGAAATCTCTTTAAATCAAACCATCACAGTCAGTTAACTGTCTAGTGGTATGTAAAAACAAGCTACCTTTAAGATGCTTTTGAATATAAATAAATCAGTTTATTTCAAAATGAAAAGGCTATACTGCTAAGTGTAGCTCATGAGTATTTTTGACCCATAATTAATTCGTGTTAAGCGTTGAATCTTGATCCACAAACATCAGATGTACTGGATCTGGTTACTACTTGTGCTATGAAGTTTCATGTTTGAAGATCATCAAAGTGCAACATAAATGTAATCTTTAATCCCACTTCTTTTATTAGCATCCAGCTTAACTACGTAATTGTTTTATCAATTTAGTATTAAAGAACGCCTGACCCTCTTAGTGCTACTAAAATAATTGAAACCATCTAATAAGTCACCGTCGATCGGCTACATTCTTAATATAGAAAGGGAAGAAGAATCATTGCTTTTATTCTCTAGCGACATAATGATAATAAGCAACGCATTAACCACCATCCTTACAAATGAACAGAAAGTATTCCATTATAAGCTTCAGTTTGAGCTGATAATTATTTTTATTCATGAGTACGTTTTTTAAGACCACTATTTTTACTAGTCCTCAAAATCCACTCTTCTGAATCAACTTCTAAAACTTCTAGTCTTTCAGGTTTCATCTTCCAAGTATTTCTCCAAATCCAAAGAAAACTCAATAAATCTCTTAATAGAATCACAATACAAGCTGAAATGCAATTGGTGAGATACTTTACATCATCATCATTTGTTGAACCATTTCCACTCAAGAAATTAGTTAACGTTGGGATTTTGATAAGAACATTATCTGTTAGTGCAACGGAAACTGTATGCCATAAAAGTGCGGAGGCTATACGCAAGAAAGGGTTTGCGTAAGGCAATAAAACCCAAGAGTAATCGTATGAAAGAAGCATAAATCTATTGAATGAATTGTTACATTGCTGATCAATTGGTTTCTTTGAATCATTTTCTTGACCTCGCTTTTCAATAAATGGACCATTATCCTTCATCAACTTTAAAAATTTCTTCCCAATCTCTTCTTTTGCTAAGTCATCTGTTCTTGTTAATTCTTCATTAGCAAGTATAACAACTCTTCTCCATATTTCCTTTTCTTCACCGTAAAAATTATCTATCAATTCCACTCTTTTGAATAGTTTCTTGGCCCATTTGTAATAAATTTTATTAACTGTTAGCTGATAGAGATAATGATATGTGTTGCTAATTAGCGGAACCATGAGGAAAGGTAATTTGAGCTTAAAATTATCAAAATTTTTCTTGATAAATAAGAATCTCGCCATGAAAAACACCAATTTAACAGTAGCAAACGAGTTGTAAGAGTCAATCACTTCACTTATAGTACCTCCAATTGTGTCAATATTGAAAAGCGGTAACAACGCCATATAAAGATAGTACAATTCATTGTCTTTTTCCAATCCTATAATTTTCATAAATGTTGTATAAGGTATGAAAAAATGAAGTGAATAGTAATAGAGAAATCCCGGTCCCGCTAACATCATTTGACCTGAGAGTAATGGGATTGCAACTAAAACTGCTAAAACTATTGCCACAATTTTTAAAACATTAATGATTTGACTTAAAGTGGTGTCAGGAGCAGGTGGGTCAGAAGCATGTTCATAGGTGAAATAAATCTTGTATTCACATGATGGACAGTACATTTCAAAAAACATTGGGCTCCATTGTTTAGTGTCTTTGTCACTCTTAATCTTCTTTTGTTTCTCAAACTCATTAAAATCAAAATTATCAAATATTCCATTCAAATTGAGTACCTCTGTCTGTAATTTCACGCGATATTTCCCGTTTTTCTTAGTTGGTTGTTGCTGATTCTCGATGCTTCTTTTTTCTTTGGTAGCCCATTTAATAAAACATTCATTGTGTGCTTTCATTGAACATGGACACGCTTTTATCAACTTCCCAGCTTCTTCTCCTTGAAGACATAACCAGCAACGCTCTTCGTCTTTGTCCATCTTCATTTTTTTTGCTTCTGACTGAGTCTTTGCTGTGACTCAAGACAATGAATGTTGTATTGATGATGGTGTTTAATTGGTTTGTGATAATTACAAGACTTCTATCCAGAATATTACAATTAATTCTTCGTGACAGTCAACTTATGTAGGGTAAAATAGCACTATTTAAAGCTGTGAATTGCTTGAATAGACTAATTTTGATTAAGAAAGCTACTGGTGGTCTCCCATTGCTTTTCCTGCTGCTGAATGTAATAATCTAGCTTTATTGATAGAATAACAGCTGGTTTGGAGCTGCTTCACTGTTGTTGTTGATAATGTAAGGTTATATAGATTACTAATAGCTTACTACTTTGACACATAAATTTGTGTCAACACGGTGAATCTGTCTTCAGCAACCTGATACATTGGCTAGAAGACGATGATTCTGTGTCCATCGCTTCGGTAATGCTTTTGTGAAGCCATCAGGACAATCAATAAAAGCAAAATCAAATTCATTTTCTAATTCATCCATCATCTACGTCATGCTAATTTGATTAAATTCATTTATCCATTCTCACACTAGATCAAGCAATGGCTATATCAACAAGCAAAACAGTGAATCAGTATTGATAAAATCTGGAGTATCTGATATTTTGAAATACTTTACTTGACCTCTTTTTTCATTGATTCCTCAACTCTTGAAATCCATTTCATCGAGCCAACTTCTAAAACTTCATAATGCTCAGAAACTATCCTCCAACTTTCCCTCCAAACTATAAGAAAAATCATTAAATCTCTTGCAATTATAAAAAGACATAATGAAATCCAGTTTGTTAAAAATCTAACATCATCATCTGTTGATGCAAATTTTCCCAAGAAGTTAGTCAAAATTGGAATTCTGTTGACAATTTTGGTTGTAACTATGCTAGAAATAAATTGCCAGCCAAGCACTGAAAGCATACTTACTCTTTCAGTATCTGGTATCAAGATCAAAGAGTAGTCGTAAGCAAAAATCATAAACCTATTAAAAGAATTGTTACATTTTTGATCATTTGGCCTATCAGAATCAATCCATTGACCAAAACATTCAATCAATGGTTAATTAACAACCATTCTGATCATTTTTAAAAAAAAAAATTGTAACCTGATCTTCTGCCGAGTCATATGTTCCACTTAATTCTTCACTTGCAAGTCTAACAACGTAGATCCAAACGTTTTTTTCTCTGTCGTTAAATTCATCAATCAAATCAACTCTTTTATGGAGCTTTCTAGCCCACTTAAAATGAGGTTTGTTCACTGTTAAGCTGAAGATGATGTTGTAAATTTGGGAAATGATTGGAGCAATAAGAAACAGTAATTTGAGTTCAAAATGATCAAGATTTTTTTTAATATAAAAAAGTCTTAAAAGAAAAAGAGTCCCTCTGAACAACAAGTCTCCTTTATAAGAGGCACTAAATGTTCCCAATGCAACTTTCATTGTATCAATTGTGAATAATAGTAATCCAATGAAATATAAGTAGTACCAATAACTACCTTGTTCCAATCCCAGAATTTTCATGAAAGTGGTATAAGGCCAAAAACTCTTGAAAGAGTAAAAATATAAACAGTGTAGTCCAATCATTGTAAATATCACTGGTGTCATTAATGAAAGTGATAAAACCTCAGCAATCAGTGCTAAAAAGTCCACAATCTCACTCAAAACGGTGTAAGGTGGCGGTAATACCTTTGCATGTTCATAGTCAAAATAGATCATATATCCACATAATAGGCAGTACATGTCAACAAAACGTGGACTCCATCTTTTTGAACTTTTCTCTGCTCCATTATCTTCTTTGTTCTCCGGTTGGTTTTTTGTTTTCTTTTGTTCAATGTTATCATACTCATTAAAATTGAAATTATCAAACAATCCATCCAAATTGAGCACGACTGGTTTCAATTTCACTCGATACAACCCACTGGGATCTGGTAATTTTTGATTTGCGTTTTCTGTTCTTCTTTTCTCTTTGATCGCCCAGTCGATTAAGCATTGTTTGTGTGCTCGCATTGAACATGGACACGCCTGAAGTAAATTCCCGGCTTCTTTTCCTTCAAGACACAACCAACAGCGATCTTCTCCTGTATCCATTTTTTAAACTTGAGTTTTCAGAGGCTGTACTGGCTCAAGACTATCACAGCTCAATCAATTGAGTGTCTGATGTTGTTTGTTTTAATCCAGATCTACATATCTATCTAAAATAACCTTGTTTTTATCTTTCCTTTCAGCAGGGTAATAAACACAGCTACAAGAAGATATAATTCGTGTCAAACAACCAGAAAGGATATACAAACGTGTGTTTTCACAGCCATAAACATTCAACGTGACTTGTTTTGGTCTCTTATTCACTTTTAATTTTCTTTCAAACCTGCTTTGGAACCAGTTTATTACCATTTGATCAAATATCAAAGCTTATCTTTATTAATGGTGTTAGGATGTTGGAGATAAACTCCTATGACTTGATCAACTGTTACAGACCAAATGGTGTAGCACAAATGCTCTTATGTATTGAAGTCACATCAGTAAGTAGCTAGCTACAAGCCATCTTTATCATTTAGATATCTCAAGAAGTTAATTTATTCCTGGCAACATTGATAGCACTTGTAATTCCACCATTGAGTTGATTTCAGTTAAATTACCTAGCAGTGTTAATTAGTTTACTAAAATCAAGAAACCATTTGAGAACCATCTTCCTTATTGCTCTCTGCAATCCACTCTTCCGAGTCAACTTCTAAAACTTCATAACGCTCTGGCACTATTCTCCAACTTCTCCTCCAAACGAAAAGAAAAATCACTAAATCTCTACCAACTATCACAAGGCATGCAGAAATACAGTTCCTTATAAATTTAACATCATCATCAGTTGAACCCCATCTTCCCAAAAAATTGTTCAGCGCTGGGAACTTAGAAAGAACATCTGAAACATAAAGAGATACAATTTGCCAAAGAATTGCCGTTATTATACTTACTACTCCAGAATCAATATCTGGAATTAAAACCCAAGAATAATCATATGAAAAAAGCATAAACCTTTCAAATGCTCTGTTGCATCTTTCCTCAAGTGGTTTGTCTGAATCTAACCAAGCACCAAAAAATTCAATAACTGGCTCGTTCTCTTCAATCATTTGCAAAAATCTCATTCCAATCTCATTTTCTGCTGCATCATCTGTTCTAGTTAATTCTTCATTTGCAAGATTAATAGTTTGAAGCCATATTTTTCTTTCATCAAAACCAAATTGACTTAGTAATTCAACTTTTTTGTAAAGTTTTTTCGCCCATTTGAAATAGATTCTATTGAGTGTCAACTCGTAAATAAAATGATAAATATGACATACTATTGGACCCATAAGGAATATCAGTTTCAATCCCAAATTGTCAAAGTTTTTCTTGATGTATAAGAGCCTAAAAACAAAAAATCCTGCTTTGACCCCTAATTCTGTCTTGTAACTCATACATGCTTCACTCATGACACCTCCAACTAATTCCATTAATAAAGTTGGTAAAAACAACATGAATAGAAAAATCCAGTCATTATCTTCTCCTAACCCTACGATTTTTCTCAACGTGCCAATTGGTATGAATCTTTCAAGGGTACAATAATATAATAATGCAAGTGCAAGTGCACCTGCCTCTCCAAAAAGTGCTAATGACATTATTATCACAATCAACATACCCATTATAAAAATTGATAAAATTTCTATTATCCTCCATAACGCAGTTTTAGGTGCTGGTAAAACGGCGCCATGTTCATAAGTGAAATATATCATTGATTGACATAATGGACAATACATATCATAAAAATCTGGTTTCCATTTTCCTAAAGAAGTATAATACCCTCCTTGTTTCTCTAATTTATTGAAATCAAAATTATCAAACAACCCATTCAAATTAAGTACAACAGATTGTGATTTCACTCGATAAGATCTAGGTACTTTTTCCATCCTATACTGTTCTGCATTCTCTTCGTTTCTTTTGTCCTTAACAGCCCATTTGATGAAACAATCCTTGTGTGCTCGCATTGAACAGGAACACGCCTGAAGTAATTTACCTGCTTCTTCTCCTTCAAGACACAACCAGCAGCGGTCTTCCTCTTCTTCGTCCATTTCTTTTCTTCTCTGATTGACCAAAATGTGTCTCTGTTTCTTCCTTCTTAAAACCCGATTCAATGAGCGTTGTTTTGATTTGATGTTGAATTTGCTTGTTTCCTCTTAGATCTAAACTCGCTCTCGATAACACTTTTATAAAAAGAGGGTAAAAATGAAGCTACAGAGTGGTTAATTGTTGGAATTGATTTATTTGGGTGTCTTTATAGCTCTAAGACACTCGTATAATACTTTAGTACTGATATCAACTAAATCATTGAGCAACTACAGCTTCAGATCTGGATAATCGCTGTTTGATCGCGATCAATTTAAAGTTTATAAAGATTTCTAATAGCTTACTATTTTGACACAAAATAAACTTTCAGCTCTTCAACGTTGTTAAATCTCCATCAAGCACGGTAAATAGTTGGTAAGTCATGATGAGTCCTTCACTAATTTCATTCTACGTACAAATAACAGCTATAAGTCAAATCTATAATTTAAGATATAATTAACATGACCTGAACCAAGATCTAATTCATCATCATCGACCTACATAGTTGAACAAAAAAAATTATCTCATATTCTAGCGACATCTATAGATCGTTGATCAAGATTGGAGCACGTCTATCCATGAAACACTATAAATTCACAACGCAGATCATTGCACAACTTCCTTAGATCCTTCCAGCTCAACTCTTGAAACCCACTCTTTTGAATCAACTTCTAAAACTTCAAAACGCTCAGGCAAAAATCTCCATGTTTCTCTCCATATCCAAAGAAAAATCATTGTGTCCCTTAAAAGTATCACAATACATAATGAAATACAATTTGCTAAAAATGTAACATCATCATCTGTTGAGGCAAATGTACGTAAAAATTTCATCAAAGATGGAATTTTTTTGAGGTAACTAATTGTTATCATTCCTGGGAAACATTGCCAGAATAATCCTGTGACAACACTTATAACCCTGTCTTCATCTGATACTAAAATCCAACAGTAATCATATCCAAAAAGCATAAATCTGTTAAATGCGTTGTTGCATTTTTCCTCAATTGGTTTTCCAGAATCAATCCACTGACCAAAATGCTCGACAATCGGGTTATTTTCCATCATAATTTTTAAGAAACTCAGTCCAATCTCCTCTTCCACTGATTCATCTGTTCTCATCAACTCTTCATTTGCAAGTGCCACAACTTTAAACCAAACATCGGTTCCTGGCGTATAAAATTTATTTATCAATTCAAGTCTTGTATAAAGCTGTTTGGCCCATTTGAAATAAATTCTGTTGATTGTCATTTTGAATACAAGGCTATAAATTTGGCTTATAAATGGAGCAAGAAGAAATGGTATCTTTAACTCAAGATGATCAAAATTTTTTTTGATACAAAGAAGCTGGAAAACAAAAAAAGTTATTAATTTCAACATTATAATATTCTCGAGCTCAAGTGTTTCAAAAGAACCTCCTATTAGCCCAGCTGTAAAAAAAGGTGAAAGAATTATAAATAAAAAGTGCCAGTTACTATCTTCTTTCAATCCCAACATTTTCATAAAACTGCTTTTAGGCATAAAGCAGTAAATTGAGTAAACATATGAATACCACAATGCAAAATATCCGTAAATAAGTTTTGGTACAAATGCAAGTACTATCACAACCATCAACAACACTACAACTCCTGCTAACACAATTATTATCTGACCTAAAAAAGTCTCTGGTGCAGGTGTGTTAATAGCATGTTCATAACTAAAATAGATCATGTATCGACATAATGGGCAATACATATCACCAAGTTTGGGGTCCCATTTGACCAGCTCTTTCCTCTTTGTGTGCCTTTCTGCCCTTTCCCTCGCACCTTCTGGAGTTAAAGCCCGTCTTTTGATAATCTTTTCTTTGTATCGTTCAAATTCATCAAAATCAAAATTATCAAATATTCCACCTAGTTTGAGCACAGATGTTTCTAATTTCAGTCGATACTTCCCATTACGGTTAGTTAAGTACTGTTCTTGGTTTTCCTTCTTTCTTTTCTCCTTATTAGCCCAATTGATCAAACAATCTTTGTGTGCTCGCATTGAACATAAACACACTTCAAGCAATTTCCCACATTCCTTTCCTTCAAGGCACAACCAGCAGCGGTCTTCTTGTTCCTCGTCCATCTTCGAAGCTGTTCTTATGAATCAACTCTAACCGCCTTGTGTGAATCAGTTCTCAACAGCTTTGTATCACCATCAACTTCAAAATAGTTCAAATGTTGATTGGTAGATTTCCATCATAAATTATTTGTTTTGAGTGGCAATTTTGTGTAGGGTAAAATGGCAATAATTAGCAGTGAGTGTTGGTATTCTTATCCACAGGTTGTCAAACAGCTCTGTTCTCACCGTGAGAACAGCTATTTAGTAGCAACAGGGTTACAACTAACAAACAACTTTCAATAATTTAATTCCACGCAACTAAATCTCTTATGTTGATTTTTTACTAATTGCTTACTGTATCTGTCACATAAATTTTGGATTCTCAAGTGAAGCGTTGACTTCCACAATGATCGTACTTGTTTTATCACTTCTGATAAGGATCATATCATCTTTTGTCTTACGCTTATATTAAGAGTTGATACTATAATAAATAACCAGCTCATCTACATAATTTTTCTTTAATCATAAGAATTCATTCTCTAGCAAATTTACATAGCCAATTAAGCACTAGACTGTCACAAAAACCAAACCCATCATGGTCCATCAGTTAATCGAAAATTAAAACTATCTAATTGGAATGTTTTTTGGTTTTTGCTTTTTTATTTCTTCTCCTCCTTTGTTTTGAATCAGTTTCTAAAACTTCATAACGTTCAGGAACTATGCTCCAAGTTCTTCTCCAAACCAAGAGAAATATCACTATATCCCTGCTAATTATAACAAGACATGCTGAAAAACAATTCATGAAAAATCTAACATCATCATCAGTTGATCCAATTTTGCTCAAAATTTTGATCAAGATTGGGATTTTGCAAAGAACATTTCTTGTTGTTGTATTAGCAAAAATTTGCCAAAAGATTCCCTGAATAAATATTATATCATTTTCTTCCCAAGGTAGAAAAACCCAAGCATAGTCACATGCAAACACCATAAATCTATCAAATCCATTGTTGCATTTTTCTTCAATTGGTTTATCAGCATCAGTTTTCTGACAAAAACACTCAATTATTGGTTGATTACTT
Organism: Starmera caribaea; assembly: GCA_030565045.1. Classification (NCBI taxonomy): domain Eukaryota; kingdom Fungi; phylum Ascomycota; class Saccharomycetes; order Phaffomycetales; family Phaffomycetaceae; genus Starmera; species Starmera caribaea. Next base: position 37,643 of record JAJMAV010000056.1, read on the forward strand.
TTTATTTCCTGTAAAAAACTTTCTCCAATTTGCTTTAATTTCCTTGGTTCATTTCTTGTACACAAATCTTCATTAGCAAGTCCAATAATTTTTTTCCATACTTTTCTCTCCCTTGGATGAAACCTATTTACTAACTCTAGCCTGTTATAAAGTCTTTGTGCCCATCTGTAATAAACTCGGTTTATTGTTAGTCTATAAACCACATTGTAAAAATGACTAATTATTGGAGCCAAAAGAAATGGCAATTTAAGCTCAAGATTATTGAAATCTTTTTTGATATATAAAACCCTTAGCGTTAAAAATAATGTGGTATATGCTGCACTTGATCCAAAAGAGTCAAATGATTCCAATGAGGGGCAATGCATTATATCAAACACAAATATTGGTAAGACTAACATATAAAGGTAATACCACAGCTCATAATCAAAACTATAAATATCATCTTCTAATCCCACAATCTTGGTGAAAGTTTCAAATGGTATAAAAGTATCAAGGGACTGGTAATAAAAATACATCAACAATAAGACACCAGCATGCATTGTTAGTGCAAATGCGAGTAAAGTTAATGTAAATACTACAAATGCCATCATTTGTAACCATTTTATAACTGTACCTAATCTAGTTTTAATGGGTGGTTGTAGAAAGGCATGATCATAAGTGAAATGAATGATACAATTGCATACGGGGCAATGCATTTTATAAAAATTTGGTTTCCATTGTGTTGGTTTCTTAGTACTCTTCTCCTTATCTTGTTGGAAAAACTCATTGAAATCAAAATTATCAAATATCCCTTCAAAATTTAACACAGCTGTTTGTGTTTTAACACGATATTTTGATCCATTTGTAGTTGTTAATTTGTATTGTAATTGATTTTCCTTGATTCTTTTGTCTCTAAGGGCCCAATTGATGAAACACTCCTTGTGACCTCTCATTGAACAAGAACAAGCTTTAAGTAATTTCCCAGCTTCTGCTCCTTCGAGACACAACCAACAACGATCTTCTTCTTCGTCGTTCATTTTTTGTTCCACAAGTACCACTCGGTTCTATATATTGCAATAGTGAAACTAGACGTTGAGTCAGTATTAATATTAATGAACTGTGTTTGTTTCAGATCTATATTATCTACGTCGTTATAAGTTTGTTCCTGATAACCGTTCAATGGAGGGTAAACAGTACATATGATAAGATCGTACTTCAAACCAATAATTTTGTTTATTGATCACTAAACGCGCTCAGCGTTCTCAAGCTCACTTATTCAACTTGTTATGAGGCTCTGGTGTTGACTTTGCCTTTCATTCCTCAAAATTAAACTGTTTAATAGCCCATTTATTGCTGTTGATCGTCGATATTGAGAGGTTATAAAGATTACTAATCGCTTACCATTTTTGACACATAAATTGCAATATTCACGAGTTAATCACTTCCAAGACCTCGAGTCTTTCAGGTACTATTCTCCAAGTTTTCCTCCAAATTGAAAGAAAAACTATGATATCTTTGAAAAATACCAACATAGATAATGAGATACAATTTCTTAAAATTTTCATTTCATCATCTGTTGAAACAACTGTTCTCAACAACTTGGTTAAAGATGGAATTTGACTGAGAAACTTGGTTGTGATTGTATTTGAACCAATTGCCCAAAAGGATATTGTGGCCAACCTTAATATAGGCTCGTTATATGGTGATAATGCTTGAGAATAATCATATCCAAAAAGCATGTATCTGTTAAACGCATTGGTACATTGCTGGTCAATCGGTTTTTCTGAATCAATCCATTGGGAAAAACTCTCAATTATTGGCTCACTATTTTTTAAAATACTTAGGAATCTTAAGCCAATTTGATGCTCCATCAAGTCATTTGTTGTACATAACTCTTGACTTGCAAGTTCAACAATCTCAAACCAAATTTTTATTTTTGCGTCAGATTAAAGTTGCCAATTAAATCCTCTCTTTTGAAAAGCCTTTTTGCCCATCTGAAATAAACTCTATTGATTGTTTGTCTATAAATCAAGTGATGGATTTGGGTTACCACTGGGATCAAAAGAAATGCCACTTTGAGTTTTAAATGTTGGAAATTTTTTTCAATGAATAAGAGTCTAAAACATGTGAATGTAAATTTATCCTTTATAGTTGGAATATAAGGGCATCCAAGTCCTGACAATAAATCTGCCACTATATCAATAGTAATGAAAGGAAATGAAAGCAAATAAATAATACACCAATTAATATCATCGACTTTATTTAAACCCGAAAGTTTCATCAAGATGGTGTTAGGTATGAAGCTATACAATGAGCAGCAATATAAGCAGAACATAACCATGAAACAAAAACCCATCTGAAACTCAGACGGAATTACAAACTCAAAGGGAGACATCACTAAGTCTCCAAAACCAAAAACAATGTCTTGTAACTCATCTCTAATCATACCTAATGTAGATTCTGGTGCAGGTGGATCAATGGCAGGTTTATAACTGAAATGAATCTTGTATTGGCATAAAGGACAATAGGTTGCACCAAGTTTAGGGTGCCATCTCACTTCTTTATAATTGCTTGTCTTCTTCTTCTTCTTCACCTTACGACGTGTATTAAACTCCAACTCGTTGAAATTATAATTATCAAATATTCCATCCAATTTAAGCACAACATTCTGGGATTTAACACGAAACCTTCTAGCCTGTTTGTTTCTAAACTGATCCGCGTTCTCTTTTCTCCTTTTCTCTTTCACTGCCCAATTGATGAGACATTCATTGTGTGCTTTAATTGAACAGGGACACGCTTGAAGTAAGTCACCAACATCTTTGCCTTCTAGACATAACCAGCAAAGATCTTCGTACCGGTCGTCGTCTATTGTTAATTTTTTGATTGGAGTGTGCCAGCTAATCACTATGTTGTAAAGACACGCACTAGTGTTGCACTGATGATTATCTTTATGCAATCAAATGGTGAGTTTGTTTTGATTTAGAATTGTAATTAGCTTCGGGTTAATCAATATTGAAAGGTAAAATAGCAGTACAAAGCAGTAAATTGAATTGAACAATCAAGAACTGTACTGACAGTAGCACTCTACAACACATGAAGCCTAACATCACAAAAAAGACTGCTTTAGACAGTGTTTCACTCTTGTTGATATTGAGAGGTTATGGATTTTAGTAATAGCTTACTATTTTGACACAACTTATATATAGTATTAATAGAAAGATCAAACGTCTCTTGAGACTTCAAATTAATCGGCCAGCTAGCTGTATAACTTGATATGTAGTGGAATAAACTACAACTACTCAAAACTTTTCAAATTTTTTGAAATTAATAAAGTGAATAAAACTATACACTTTAAACTAGCTATAGAAAACATGATAGATCAACCCTCTTTAATATATAAGTTAATCTCTTGCAATTGGACTTCTTGATCTAGAGAAATTTCTTTCTTGGGCATCATTGACTTCTTCTTTTCTTCCTCTAGATTCACCACCATTTTGTTCTTCATAATCTCCTCCGGATCTATATGAATCTCTTTCACCTTCATTATTAATTTGTAGGGTTGCTTCACCTTCACGTTGTTTTTCATATCTACCATTATCTTCACCTCTGAATTCAGAAGCTCTACGATCATCTCTTGGTGGGTAGTCATAACTTCTTCTTTCTCTTTCTCTATAACTGTCTCTTGGTGGGTAGTCTCTTCTTTCTCTGTACCCATCTCTTGGTGGATAATCACCTCCTCTTCCACCTCTATAGTCATCTCTTGGTGGGTAGTCACCTCTTTCCCTGTAACTATCTCTTGGTGGGTAGTCTCTACCACCTCTATAACCATCTCTTGGTGGATAATCTCTTCTTTCTCTATAACCGTCTCTTGGTGGGTAATCGCCTCCTCTTCCACCTCTGTATCTATCTCTTGGAGGCCCCCAGTCTCTTCTTTCTCTATAGCCGTAGTCTCTTGGAGGACGGGAACCATGACCACGAGGATGTGATCTAGCCCATTGGATGCTTAAGATGGCGTCTGGGGCTTCAGTTAAAGGTTTACCATTCAAGGCATCAAAGGCAGCTTGTGCATGATCTCTTTCGAAAAATTCAACAAAACCATATGGAGTGCTGTATGGAGTTTTTGATGGTGGGATTGTAATCAATTTGAGTTCACCGAACCTAGAATAGTTAATATTTGTGTCCTTGTGATGAAATTTGGAATGATTTTATATAAGAATGGATTGAAGTGTTGTTGTGTATAATGATTGTGAATGTGTGGATTTGTATGCTGTTTGAGTGTGATATTAGAATAGTGATTGAGTGGATTGCTGTTGTTTTTGGCATTGACATTGATGAATGGAATTGTGTTGAAACAAAGTAAATAATTTGAAGTGATTGGGGGCGGGAAAGGCGTTGGCATGTTGTGGTTGACAAGGACACAAATACAGACAAAGCAATAACAAGCATTTTTCCAGCTCATCATCAACTCAATTAATATTCTGCAACAGAAACAGACACATCGAGAACATATCTGGAATCAAAAAACACAGTTGCCAAAGTACTTACTGTTCAAAATCAACAGCGAGCTGTTTTCCTGTAAAGCTTATTGGGAATCCTGAGAAAAAAAGTTAGTTTTTCAAACATAGATATACTCGAGACCCAAGAAAAACATCATGTTAATTATTTTCCAATGTCTAAAAGCATACCTGTAACGTGCAAAGTGGAAGTTGTTTCGGCCATTGTTGCTGGTTTTTTGCAAAGCGTTCAAGTTGCAAAAGTTGATGGAAATGTTGAAAAATTGGTGGAAAATTTGAGAATTTTTTGTCAAATGGTGGCAAATTTTTTGTTTATTTTTCTGATTCAAGTCCGGGTAAATTTGGTTGTACAGTGTTGGAACTGTCCATTATTTCTCAATTCAAAGGTTTGATTCCTATTTTGTTCAATTTTGAAGTTTTGGAGAAGTACTTGGCTTCAACATCATATTTTGACCCACAAGATAAGAAACCCGTCTTTGAAGCTTTTAAATTGAAATTAAGAAAAAAAATTATTAAAAGCTTGATCTTGAACGACTATCTGAGCGATGAATTTAGGTTCACCATTTGCAAAATGCTTACTTTGACAGACCTCAATTCCATTTCAGTTTTAGCGCTACAATCAATTTTATTAATTCTCATTACTTTGGTGGAAATATTGTCAATTAATGGGGTTTTCATAATTTTGTTCGGTAGAAATGTCAAAAGGTTGGTGTGTGTGGAACCTAACCTCGAAGATTTAAAAACAAATGATGATGGTAATTGTGAAGTTTATTTAATTGGGAAAATTCCATTAGAAGTTTTTTACAACAGGTTGAACATTTTGAAGAGTGAGATAAGAAATGAATTGAGACAGAAATTAAACAGTGAACGTGAACAAGTTTCCGAACCAAGCAACATATTTGTTAAAATATTGAAACTCTCATATTCAAAGCTAAAAGAACCATGTGTTGTTGTTTTCTGTGGGTTGATTTCATTATTTTTAGAGTTTTTAAATTCAAACACCTCAGATGGGAGTGCAGGAAATCAACAGCTATTTTTTTACATGTTTGCCCTTTTCAGCATTATTTTATTGCCAAAAATTGTTTTGAATTCTAGCTCTGTTCAAATGGAATTATTCAAAACTTTGGCAAGATTCCCAAACGAAAACAGAAGAATGTTCATTTTTTTATTTCATTATCCATTTGTTTCTTACTCGTTATACTGCTATTATATGCAATTTGCTCAAATATTGATTTTAGTTTCACAACAGAGATATATATCAAAAAAGAAAGTCTGAAAAAAAAAAGCTGATGATGATGATGATGCGCAATGCTGTTCAAGTGCATGAGCTGGATATTTAAAATATATGCTTTATTGAGATCCATCTGTAGTTCAAGATTCTTGTGTCATTTTCAGGTTTATCATAAATGATTTAAAGTTACAATCAAAAACCAATTCAATCAATCAATCAATCAATTTCTTGCAATTGGACTTCTTAATCACATTGACTTTCCTGTTATGATTGGACAGATGTAAATCTCTTTTGATCACCTCATCCACCTCTGTATACATCATCTCTTAGAAAGCAGTGACCTTCACCACGAGAATGTTCCTCAGATCTGGTCCATTAATAAATTTAAAATAACATCTAAGAACTTCAATCTGGTTTGACTTATAAAACCAACAACTTGAAAACCTAAAAAAAGGTTAGTTTTTGATATTTTTCTAAACATTACTTTCAATCGCATATTTATCACTCATTGACCTTGAGCGAATTAATGGAAGGTGTCGTTGCAAATTTTGAAATAATATTGGTGCATTTCAATAAATTTTGGTTGATTTTTTTGGTGATAAAAAATGTGTTGATGTCCGGGTGACTTTACTTTTTTGTTGGTTATTCTCCTTTTATTGTAACCCTTTTGAACCCATTTTTTGGCCTGAACAACTCTTTCAATGTGTGTCACCTTACTTAACTTCCAATCTTTATTTTCTACGTCTTTTCAACACAAAAAACTGATCAAATTTCCAATTTTAGCTTCAAATTCAAATAAAAAAAAAAAGGAAAACAGCAGAGGGCAAAGAAAAAAAAAGCAGCAGAAATCAACAACAACAAACTTAAAATTGTTGAGTCAAATCAAGTTTTATTTCTAGTTTTTAACACATTTTGCAGTGTTCACGACCATCGCATCGTGTTCTCAGCAGTGTTTTATACCCATAACCGTTTTCCATTCAAGTTCCAACGATGACTATCAGGGATGAACAACAAAACGCCTCCTTGGACATCGAGATGGACCAGTTGGACCAGTTCTTAGACAAGAGACTTTTTGGCAACGCTGGCATGTTCCCACAACAACAGCAGCAGCACAACACAACGGATGATACGAACAACAACGGCATCCCAGATCAAGAACACCAACTACGTCTTCAACTTCAGCATGATCAGCGTCGTATTGAAGAAATGAATTTTCAACAACAGATCCAACAAATAAACGACAGCAATGATATGTTTAGTTCGTTTTTCACAGATGATATCAATAGAGAAGGGGATTTTATGGCATTCAGTCCAGCAAATGATTTGGCTTCGCTACAACAAGGTTTCGAGATCGAAAAAGTTGAACAAAATAGTAACTTTGGTAATAACGTCATAATTAACAACAACAATAACAACAACAACAAGAGCAATAATGCTATGATGAACACTGATGTTCCAGCTTTCTTTAACGGACAGACAAATAATGATTTGAATAGAGCTGCAACACCAATCTCAGATCTTAGTCCAGGTCAAATCAAAGATGAAGAGATCTTCACTACTCCAACTTCAATGCTACATACAGATTCAACAAACTCAAACATCAATAATCCAAACAGTATAAACACAACAGCAAATAATAACATGATGGATAATGATGATGATGACAGATATACAGCTGCAAGAAGAATACTGTCAGAGATCAAATTTGGTAAAACCGAACCAACTAAATTTTTAGGTACTATACCTGATGAATATTTCGAGGCTGATGAAGATTCTTTACCTTATAAATTGACTATTAGAGATCTACCTGATTTTTCCAGGGTGGAAACTCAAATTAAAGTCAATATATCCATCACACCACCACCTCCAGAATTTTTAATCAATTTACCTGCTGATACTATTGCTAAACAGAAACTATGTATTGATTCTGAACTTTCGGATGAAGTCAAGAAAAACATCTTGTTCTTAGATACTTTTGTTGTTAAATCAGATGAACGTACCTCGTGTAATGTTTGTGATAGATGTATTAGAAGAGAACAAAAAAGAGCCTCGAGAAGAAAATCTGGTGTTAGTGATAATTTGAATTGGGGAACAAACACTAAAAAGCGAGCCATTATTTTCAATTGTAAAGAATTAATTTCATTCCCACCTTCAAATTCAACAGTTCCAATTTCAACAACTCCAAATTCAAATTCAAATCTTGATATGGATGACCCATTAATTGTTTCATCACCTGCATCAAAGGATCTTTCATTGTTTGCAAGAATCGTGTGTTATTGTAGACATCATCAAGAACCTAATGGATTCAAATTAATGTTTGTTTTGAAAAATCATGAAAATAAGATCTTGGCTAAACATTTTTCATCACAAATTGTCATTATGGATAAAAAGAAAAAAGATGACAAGTCTTCAAGTTCAAATAATAATGCTACAAATGATTTAGTTGCTAAAGTTAATGGATTTCCCGTGTCACCAACATCATTTGAAGATGATAGTTCAGAACCACATACCACGGATTCAAGAGTTTTCAAAAGAAAAAGAAGTAGATCTTATGATTTATCAGATGGTTTCAGTATAACACCTTCAAGAAATCCTTCATTTACTCAAAAGCAAATGTTACCATTAACTGAAATCGATAAAAACACTTTCCCACAACAACAACAGCAATCACAATCTCAATTATTACAATTACAACAAAATCAATTATTGCAACGTCAACAACAACAACAATTTCAATTTCAACAACAGCAGCAGCAACAAGAATCAAGAAAACCAGTTATTAAAAGAGTCATTCCAGCTCAAGGTCCATTGAGAGGAGGTATCGAAGTCACCATCTTGGGAGAAAAATTTAAAGAAGGTCTTAACGTTAAATTCGGACCTCATGTTGCATTATCAACCCAATTTTGGAGTGACACTACAATTGTGACGTACTTGCCACCAAGTCAAGTTGCTGGTCCTGTCGTGGTGACATTTGAAGATCCAGAAAATTCCAATAGTGTAATTAATTCATCTAATACGGCGATTTTCACATATGTTGATGATTCAGATAGACAAATGATTGAATTGGCATTACAAATTGTTGGGTTAAAGATGAATGGGAAATTAGAAGATGCAAGAAATGTTGCACAGAAAATCATTGGAAATGATAATAATAATAATGGTAATAGTGGTGGATCTAAAAATGAAATACCCACAATGAATCAAAATAATTTCCAATCAGATGAAGAATTAGTTTTAAAAGTTATTAATGTTATGACCAAAAATCCAAATTGGGGGATATGTACTTTGGAGGGACAAACTTTATTACATTTAGCTTGTTTAAAGGGGTATTTTAAAATTGTTTCAAGTTTAATTAAAAAAGGTGCCAGGGTAGATTCAAGAGATATAAATGGTTTCACTCCATTACATTTAGCAAGTCTTGCCGGAGATCGTGATTCAATTGAACTATTGATTAATTGTAAAGCTAATTTATTGGCAAAGGCAGATAATGGATTAACACCAGAAGATATCGCGGATTCAAATGTTTTGGACCTGTTTGAAACTTCAACATCATCAATCTTGGAGGAAAATCAAATAATTTCAAGAAAATATTCAAGTTCATCAATTTCTTCGTCAATTTTCTCATTAGAGAATGCTACTGAGTTTGATAATGGCACCCATGTCTCAAGAATGACCACTGATCAATTAACCGAGAGTGATTTTAATAATGATACTGATATTAGTGAATTAGCATATTCATATGAAAGTGATGCAGATGATGAAGAAGATAGCACTTATGATTCAGAAACTGAAGAATTCAATCCAGAAGTTGTGGAAGATATTAATGCAACAGTGGAAACAGTTCCTCCGGTGGGTGAAGAATTGTCATTATGGAATAAAGTTTGTAATGTGTTCAATACAGATGAATTACCAAAATATGATGAATTATTCCCAAACCCACAATTCAAACTTCCAAAACTGTTGACTTCTACAAGATCAGTTAAAACTATCACCACCGCTGCTGCTGCCACCACTAACGAGACAGAAACAGAAGAAACTAATTCATCATCAGATGAAGGAGAAGACATGTTTATGAAATTTTTCAATCAAAGGAAAAACGTTAAAAATGATAAAATGTTGGTATTTTTTTGGTTACCTTTATTATTTTTAATGATTTCATTATTATTGTTGAATAAATATGGTTTCAAATTTGAATCAAATGAAAAAATTCAAATTGGTGTTAGAAATTGGATTGGGAAAGTTATGTTAGGTAATGAACGTGTTAAAGTTGCTTTGAATAAGAAATTTGATCAAATGAATAAAGTTATTAATGCCAGTTGATTTTTGATTTTTTTGGTATTGTTGGTTTTTTTTGATGATGTTTTTTCCGGTGTTATGACTTTTAGCTTTCTGCTTCAAAAGCTGTTGTATTTTAGGGATGTCGGGTGTTCTTTTTGGTGTATTTTTATTTTATAATTTAATGTTAAAATTTCTTTATGTGTTGCAACTTCACTGAATCGTAGAAAAAAAAAAATTTGCGTATAGAAAAAAAAAAAAATTATTTTGTACTACAACTAACATTTAAATCTTTCCAACTTCACTACCACCTCCACTTGAAAACCATGCCAAAAGACTCAATAATCAAACCAACAATCATCCAAGACACTCCATCAAACTCTTTGTTGAAAACCCAGTTCAGAATCTACGTTGGTTCATATGAACACAACTTATTATGTGTTTCATTAATCTTGTCAAAAGACTCTTCTTCACCACCAGTTTTCCAACCAATTTTCCATTTCCAAGCACATACGATGTCAATCAAATCTATTGCCGGTGCTAAAAGATATTTAGTCACGGGAGCAAACGATGAACATATTAGAATCTATGATTTACAGAAAAGAAAAGAATTGGGTACCTTGTTAGGACACCAAGGTTCTATAACAACATTGAATTTCTCAAAAGAACATAGCGTCGAGGAGAGTGTTGAAACTGCTGTTTCGGGGAAATGGTTATTATCAGGTTCAGAAGATGGGAATATAATCATATGGAGAACCAAGGATTGGGAAATTTTCGGTACTTTAAAAGGTCATAAAGGTCGTATTAATGATTTAAGTATTCATCCAAGTGGTAGGATTGCAGTGAGTGTTGGTAATGATAAGACAATAAGGTTATGGAATTTGATGACTGCGAAGAAAGCTGCAAGTTTGAAGATTAAGAGTGATTGGCAAAGTGGTGAATTTGTTAGATGGTCAATTAATGGAGATTATTTCATAGTTGGGTTGTTAAGAAGATGTTTAATTTATAAGACCGCTGAGGCTAAGATTGTTGTTGATTTACCATTCAGTGTTCCATTGATGCATATTGAAGTTTATAAAATTGGTGGTGTTGAATATTTAGTTGTTGGATTAAATAATGGAGTTATTCAATTTTATAAATTTGAGTCTCTGTTGGAGAATAAAGAAGAAGACGAGAAGGTTAAACCAGAGTTTGAATTACAAGGACATAGTAATCGTATTAAAGACTTCAAATTATATAGACACGATGGAGAAGATTACTTAATTTCAATTTCATCGGATGGGAATATAGTTGTTTGGGATTTAAATTTAAAAGATCAAATTGCCGTTTATAACACTGGCGAAAGATTAAATTGTGTTGAAGTTAGTGAAGAAAATATTGAAAAAACTGATACAATGAAAAGAAGATGGGTTGAAGCTAATGAAAAAGAAGAAGCTGAGGCAAGTGCTAGTGAAAGTGAAGTTGAAAATGAAGCTGAATTGAAAAGAATAATGCAAGGTAGAACCAAGAAAAATAGAAAGAAGAAACCAAAAGTTACTGTTACTGTTTCTAAATAGAATCTTATTGACTATAAGTTTGTATATTATTATTAATAAAAAAAGAAAAGTGTATTAATTAACCAGAATTATATAAATATTTGTTTCCCAATGAGATACACCATTAATCTATAATTTTTGTTCTCTTGATAAACGTTTAACATGATGTCTATATAATTTTTCAGCTTTAACCCAAACTGGAGCAGTATCTCTATTTGGTAATTGTAACAATGAAGGTAATAAATCTTTTGCGAAAAATTCTGAAGATTCTCTTGGTAATAAAGAAGGTAAATGATCAATTGAAATAACAGATAATTTTGGTCCCTGAGTAGTTGGCACCACGACAGTTGGTTTATTGAAAACAGTGGCAATTGAATAGATTGGAATTGGGTTATGAGGATTAGTGGTATCAGCAGAAACATCAACCACAGTTCTTAATCTTCTATCTGGTTTATTCAACAATTCCATGTTAATAAATGGAGGAATTGGTTTTGATAAATAGATACAATTAATGAAAACATCGGCTTGAGCGATTTCTTTGAAAGGACCACCTTTTTTAGTTTCATCAATATCCCATTTCAAGATATTACTATCTGGGATACCAACTTTAGTTAGCAAGTCAATAGCACCTGAACCACAACGACCTTTAGCACCAATAACCAAGACTGTTGGTTTTTTAGCACCTTTAGAATAAGCTTTTGCCACGTCACTTTTAACATCAGCGACTAACGCTGATTCACTTGCATAAGGAGAAACACCTGGTAACTCTTCATTATCAGAATGAGTGTTTTTAAAAGCCCAATCTTTTAAACCAAGAGCAGCACCTGCAAAACCAGCATAATAACCAAATGCAGCGACTCTTCTACCTTGATCGTTCTCTAAGAATTCCAAATCGTATAAAATACCATTACCTCTAGCGTAACGACTCAAAACGTTTTGCCAACCAGCTTGATCTTTATAACAATGAGCAAATTGAATATGTTGATGAATCAAAGGGAAAGTTTCGTCTTCTGGTAATTCTTTCAAACCAATAATGATACGATCAATTGGTGCATGTTTCCATGAATCTTCTGGCACAATGGTGGCACCAACTTTAGCGTATTCCTCAGCTTTGAAAGCAGATTGTTTTGATTCCTCGACGTAGATTTTGAAACCAGCTTGGATAAGTTGTTTCACGGTGGAAGGAGTTAAAGCAGCACGGGCTTCTAAATGTTTTTTCTCTGCTCTGAGGTGGAGTGTAACTGGAGACATCTTTGTTTTCTTCTGTTCTTCTGTTCTTCTGTTTAATTGAATTGAAATGAATTGAAAGAAAGAAAATGAGAAGAGAAGTTAATCTTTATAAATAATTTTTTTTTCCTTTTCTTCTCTTTATGACTCTTTTGAAGATACAAAGAAAAAAAAAAATTAACTGCTGAAGAGTGTCAGCGATTAGTCAGATAATTAACAGTTCTTTATCATGAAGATATGAATCAATTGAAGAGGAAGCTACTGACTACAGTGATAGAGTGATTCGACATAATTAAATTGATATAGATTCACCATGGAGTTCCTAGTAAAAGTTGAATTAAAAACTCTTTGGAAAAACCAGCTAAATCTTCAGCTTCCCATGATTTACGATTATTATAACATAGATTACCAAAATGATAAGACAACACTTTCTCATCGTGATCAATTGCTAATGACCAACAGTTAAGAGTTATTAGGTTACTTAATGTGGAACTTAGTTGATAAATTTTATCCAAACAAAACTCTCTTAAAATTGGAATATCATACATCTTTGATAATATCACCAACCCCAAGCAAAGTTCAACGTCATCTGGAATCTCATTGTAATAAAAAAAGTCAATTAAAGCTTCTAGCCATTCAATTGGCTGCTCAATAAACAATTTACTTTCCGCTGATTCTTTCATTCCACTTGACATCAGAATTTTAAAATATTCCCATCTTGCAATTAATATTGATTTATGAACTTCAAGCACTGCTGTGGAACTATCTTCTTCCTCATCTCCAATATTGTTGTTCAATCCAATTATTTCAAAATTAGTTGATGTTTCATTAACAATTTCTAATAAGGATTCGTGATCTTGCAACATGCTTCTTTTTTTAAATTTGAACTTTTGTTGAATTGGAGTGGTTGTTTTTGAGTATAAACTATTGTCATGATATATAGCACCATAATCTGGTATTTCCAATGAAATTAATTTATTTAAACATCTTTGATCAGTGCCATTTTCATAACCAATTAAATATAAAGTAGAACCAGACATGTAGTAAAAAGGCCAATTATAATGTAGTAATTCTTCACCTAATTCTTGCTCATTAAAAATTAAGTGGAAACGTTCATTGTATAAATCAATTAAACCAATATAAGATTTATCATCAAAACTATCATCAATTGGCACGAAAACATCCAAAATTAATCCAGAATTGTTGGTTTCCACCAAATGATGTTGTTGTCCTTTTGTCACAGGAGGAGAGCCTCTCAATTGTAATAATGAATCTTTTTTCTCATTCGAATTATAATGTGAAGCACGACAAATGTTTTTCCCAGGTTCCAATTTGTTCATGATATAAATACAATTATTAAAATCATGAATCATTGAATTATTTTCTGAAATTATAATTTCTTCTTCTTCTGATTCATTTACATCAAATTTCTTTGAAATATCAACATAATTCATGATTACCCATTTGGTATAATACCTTGCACTTCTTTTAATGTCAAGATAAGCGAAAACATATTTCAATTCATCATTCTTAGTCTCAAAACAACCATAAATTTTCTCATCTTTATCAGAAGAACAAATCCCAATGAAATTTGTTATACTATCATTATTGACTAAATCTTTTCTATATTTAAAATTCACATAAGTGCGTTTCCAAACTAAATACATTTCATCTCCATTAATGTTATTATTATCATTGGGTAAAATTGCCACACTTGGTGTCTTCTGAGAATTTAATCTAACATGAAGAGTTTCATTTTCATTTATTGTTGAAAGAGTGTATTTTCTGATGTTAGTGTTATAAAGAGTATTTGCTAGCTCTGATTGTATCCATTTGTTATTGATCAAATCCAAAGTGTATAACTTTTGAGGTGAATTATCGTTATAATTTGGCATGAAAAAACATGATTGTTTAGAAGTTGGTGAGTTTTGTAAGAAGCTCGATATGGCTGATTTTTCATTAAATTGAGGAATATCACCTTGTAAAGTTTGAATGGAACACATGAGCACTAAGTGTTGGTTTGAAGAAGCAGTTTATTTTCACAATTAATTGTATTTGACTCAAAATGTTTGGAAAAAGCATTAAATGATTATTATTTCTTATCCAGGAAAAAATATTGAAACTACATTCCAAGAAAAAATGCTCTTACTGACTTACACTCCTGAGTACTCTAACAAAGAGTTAATAATGATCATTGGTCAATCAAGTGGCACCAGTCTCACCAACAACTATGATCAACCAACTATAAATTTGTGTCAGAAATTTTAGTGCGCATCCAAATTGAGTAACTTTTCCAAAAAAGGGTAATTAATTTTTGATTTTATGTGTTGTTGCCATTTAATCAGTGAGTTTGAAAGGTGTAAAGAAGTTGGGAAAACGTCTTGAGCTATCACTGCTGCTGCTAGAGTACTGGACAGTATAAACTAGCAAAATTCTGTGCCAATCGCTCTAAACCTTCACAATTCATAATTGTTTTACGTAAGTGCTTAGTAATACACACCTTTCAAATTTAATAAATTTGATTTTATAACCAAAATATAAACAAAACAACTGAATTAATTGAAAGTGATGAACAGCTAGACCAACAGAACACCTAAAGAATGAACAGTCCCACACAGCACAATTCCACACTAGCAATATCGCCACTGATATCAAACAGAACAGTCGATGTCCGCACCACTCCACAACCTTTCTTCCCAAGTCCATTAGCTGGGAACAATCAAATACAGAACCAAAGTGCTCTACCTAAACCTAAACATCACCATTCTCCATCCACTGAACAACAACAACAACAACAACAACAACAGTTGGAAATATCACCAGCTGAAAAACTAAGATTATGGAGACACGACGCATTAATGCAACATCATTACGCCACCGCTGAATTCATTGGTGATAAAGTCCTTCAATTAACTAACGATCCAAATGACGCGTTCTGGCTCGCGCAGGTTTATTATAACAATGGTGATTATTATAGAGCAAGGAAATTATTAGAATCAAGAAATTTAGAAACTACTAGTGTAACATGTCGTTATTTATCTGCTTTATGTTTAATTAAATTAGAATTATGGGAAGATGCTCTTGATATTGTCGGTGAAGTAAACCCATTTAGAATGGATATTAATTTACAAAACACACCTCATGTTAAAAACCTAGATGGTGGGATTAAATTAGAAGCTTCATTATGTTACATTAGAGGGCAAATTTATGCTAATCAAAATAATTTAGAAAGGGCAAAAGATTGTTATAAAGAAGCTGTGCTGGTTGATGTTAAATGTTTTGAAGCTTTTAATGAACTAATTAAAAACTCAATGTTAACTCCATTAGAAGAATGGGAATTACTCAGTCTACTAGATTTTGATGATGTGGATGAAAATTCAGAATTGATCAAATCACTGTATTCAATTAGATTGAATAAATATTTAAATAGAGATAAATCTGAATTGGCAGAGAATATCCTTAATGAAGAGTTTAACTTGGCAACAAACTCAGATGTGCTACTCAGTAAAGCCAACCTATTATTCATTCAATGTAAATTTACAACATGTCTTGAAATTTGTGAATTGATTTTGAAAAATGATGAATTTAATTTCATCATCTTACCACTCTATTTAACTTGTTTACATGAATTAAATGGGAAAAATAAATTATTCTTGATTGCCCATAAATTAGCTGAATTTTACCCTAAGAGTTCAATAACTTGGTTAGCAATTGGAATTTATTACTTAGCAATAAATAAAATCCCAGATGCAAGAAAATTTTTCTCCCGGTCATCAATCTTAGATCCAAATTTTGGTCAAGCTTGGATTGGTTTCGCTCACACTTTTGCCGCAGAGGGGGAACATGAACAAGCAATTTCCGCGTATTCAACAGCGTCAAGATTTTTCCCTGGAATTCATTTACCAAATTTATTTTTAGGTATGCAATATTTACAAATGAATAATTTAATCCTCGCGGAGGAATATTTATTATCCTCATTGGAAATTTGCTCTGTGGATCCATTACTGTTGAATGAATTAGGTGTTATCTATTACCATAAAAATGACTTAGCAACTGCGGAAAATTATTTCCTTAAAGCTCTTAATGCATCACTTTTATTAAACTCAGATTCAAAAGCATGGATTTCAATTCATTCCAACTTGGGGCATGTTTATAGACGCTTAAACTTGTTTCAAAAAGCACTTAATTGTTTCCATAAAGTCCTCAAGATCTCAAATAATGATCATAACATTTATTCGGCAATTGGATTAATCTACCTTAAAATGAACGATATCTCTAAATCAATTGAAAATTTACATTACGCATTAGCAACAAATCCAAATGATCCAGTTGCATCAGATTTATTGAAACGTGCCTTGGAAGAAAATTTACACTCATTGACAAACATTCCTCCAACAACAACAACAACAACAACAACAACAAATTCGGAATTGATGTTTAATAAACAACAACAACCAATTTTCGAGTATAAAAAATTCTTAATGACCACAACACCATTGAATCACAAGCAAAAATCAATTGGTATCAATACAATGAATTCAAGTGTTGATCAAATTGCAACGGATTTGATTAATGGTGATGATTCAAGTGATGATGGTGAAGAAATTATGGATATAAGTGAATAGGAGTATTTCTACAAACTATTTAGCATTCTTTTTTAGCGATGAATAAACATTATATTGCTAATCATTACTTGCATCATGTAAGGATATACCAGGATTCAATCATGAGTTGAAACTGGTTTTTCAAGTTTTGGCTTTTCTGTCTTTGATGGTTTCTCACTAGATCTTTTGTGGGAATGTTTGTCCTCTTTCTTTGGTTTCTTTGACTTGTTACCTTTATCATCTTTTGAGTTATCTAATTGTTTCTTGTCAGCTGCATTTTTATGTTTCTTCTCTTTCTTTACATCAAGTTTATTCTCATTACTAGTTGAATCATTTAATGGGTTTTTCTCCTTTTGTGGTTTCTTTCCATTTGCTGCTGATTCAGGTTTCTTTGGTTTTTTCTCCTTCTGCGGTTTACTTTTATCATAATTCTCAGTTGGTTGACTATTTAATGGTTTCTTTTGTACGGGTTTCTTATGAGTTTGTGTTGTATCTTCTTTCATTTCATCTTTTGGCTTCTTTGATTTATCTTTTTCGATTTTTGGTTTAGCTTTGGAATCTTTATGCTTTGGTTTACCATTTAGATCTTTACTTGAGTGTTTAGTTGACTTTGTTGTATTTGCTTCATTTTTTGTCTTTTGTTGACTCTTTTGTTTCTTTGATTTATCTTTTATTTTATCCTTTGACTTACTAGCTGGTGATGTTGTTTTCTTTTTCTGTGGTTTAACATGTTCATTTGAATCATCACTATTTGATGATTGAAGTCTTATAGAAGCATTTTCATCCATTATCTTTTGTATAATTTTGAAAAACTTCTCATCGGTAGCAGGATCTTCAATGTTCTTCATTGCTTCTTGATAATGTATATCCAGCAGTTCATTATCAAGTTCTAAATCTCTCTCAAAATCATCAATTATCTCACCATCCAAATCATCTTCTTCATCAAATTCTAATTCTTCATCAATGTCCAGATCATCATCAAAGTCCAACCCCAACTCTTGATCAAGTTCAAGCTCATTTAAATCATCCTCTCCATCAATCTCGACCTCATCTACACCTTCTTCTTTCTCTTCTTCAACATCATCCTCAGAATCAGAAAATTCAATATCAAAATCCATAATCTCTTTTTTAACTTTGTTAGAAATGAAAACATTAGTCCTTGCCTCATTTTTTTTCTTAAACTCTTGCCTCAATTTGAATTCATTATTATCAACAAGTTCAAACTCATCATAAGTCACAGGCTCCTCGCTATTATTGATAAATAAATTCCCCAATAAAAAATCCAAATCTTTTGTGAATTCATCTTTTTTAGGTTTTGTTTCTGGATCATAATTTTGATCTATTGATTGTTGTTTTCCCTGTTGTTTTGGTTCCGGAGGTGGGATGTAGACTGCTTTTGTTTTTGGTTTGACTCGGTTTGGTCTTCTGCTGAGCTGTGGCATCTTTGTGGAGCTTTGTCCGTTCAAGATCTGTTTGTTTGTTTACCAAAAAGAAATTTTGAACTTTTTTTTTGCATGATTTTCAAGTATGGAGAGAAAAAAAAGTTTAATTTACAGCTAGAATTTTTTTACAGAATGACTGATTAATGAAGAGGTTGTTTCACTATGACATTTGCAGTGTTGTAGTGGTTCTCTTTGGTTTTATATATAATCTTCTCTTTTAATTCTCTTTTTCCAGGCTAAAATCAACCCTATTTGGACATTTCAATGTTCATTTTATCCTTTATAGCCACTTTAACATCATTATAAACTTGATCAACAGGATGATCACAACTGACTTTAACAACTTTATTTTGTTTATCGAAATATTCAACAACAGGATAACTTGTCTCAATAAAAGTCTTGAATCTTTTCTTAATACTTTCAACATTATCATCAGCACGACCACTAGTTTTCCCTCTTTCTAGTAATCTTTCCAACATGACTTTTTCCGGGCACTCAAAGAACAAAGTGAATGATGATGGGGCAACTTGTTCTTCAAAAGTTATCGCTTGGTCCATTTTTCTTGGGAATCCATCAATTAAAAATCTATTATTTCCTTTACTGAATTCCTTTTTCATTGCATTTTTCAACAATGCAACAGTGATCTCTTGTGGAACAATTTGCCCATCACGGATATATTGATCAATGATCTCACCAAATTCAGAACCAGGTCTAGCTTGTTCTGCTCTTAATAAATCACCTGCTGATAAATGAACGAAATTGAAATCTTTCACTAGTTTAGCACATTGAGTACCTTTACCTGCACCAGGACCACCTAGCACAAAAATAACTTTAGCCTCGCCATCTTTGAAAGCACGGCCAGTTGTTTCTGTTGTATCTTTTGGTTTTTCAGGTTCAATGAATTCTTTTGGACCAACTTTATTGAATGAGATGGAAAGGAAAGTAGAACCAACGGCAGCAGCACCAAGTAGTGCAAGAATTTTTGGTGAAATCTTTCTTCCTGAGTAGTTGTTGTTGTTGTTTGGATTAGATGCAAATGAACGAACGATTGATTTGTTGAATCTTGAACCAAATCTTGTGAGATTTGATGAATATGAAAGCTTTCTGAACATTTTTTTTTTTTGTAAAGTCTTATAATTTGAAGTTCTGTCTATCTTTCTGGCTCAATTGCAACACTTCAACGAGCTTTGAAACCAGTTTTTGTAGCTCAAAAAAAAATGTCGAAATTTCTGATGTTTTGATTTCAAAATTCAAAATTTTGGCCGTTGGCGATTAAAAAGAAAAAAAAAAAAAAAAAAAAAAATTATAAAAAAAAACCATGGAAATTGGCAGGCTTTTTGCAAATGGAGTTGAATTTAAAGCTGTTTTCTACAAAGATTTCCAGCTGTTTGGCTATTTACATGTATTGCAGAGTTGCTTGTGGTTATTTTGGGGTTTTTTCTGTGAAAAAATAATGAGAATTGAGTGATTTTTGAAAGATATCTTTTTTTTCTCCCCAAATCATGAAGAGTAACCAGCTAAAGCTTCATCGTTGTATCTCAGATACTTCCCACTTAGTTCTTTGAAACCTTTGATGGCCAAGTTAGCATAAACAGTAGCAGGAACAACAGGATCCAACAATTCATGGTTCATTTTCAAATCAAGAAATCTTTTCAATCCTTCTGGTGTCATATTGGCACCAAACTTGCTTCTTATATCGTCTTGCATCTGTGTATCCACCACACCTGGTGCCACTGCTATTATAGAAACATCTGCTTCTTCACCGGCAACTTGAATGGCAAAATGGTTTAATGCTGCTTTGGAAGCTCCATAAGCACCCCATCCGGACTAAACAAAAGAAAAAAAGGGTTAGTATAGCACAGAGAATTCTCTAACAGAACAAACAATGTTTGGAAAACCGGAACGTACGTATGATTTTGTAGAAGCACCAGAAGAAACTAGGACAACGTTCCCCTTGGTTTTTCTTAAATGAGGAAGAGCCTTTGATACCAGTTCAACAATTGAAAAAAAATTGATATTAAACAAGTTCTTCCATTCATCAATTTTAGCATTAGCAACAGAGTCCACAGGTTCTAAAACACCAGCATTGGCAATGAGAGAATCAATTCTTCCAAATTTAGATAGGGCAATTTCAATCAATTTGTCGATATTCTCACTGCTCGAGATATCACCCACCAAAGTGGCTACACGCTCTTCACCGTATTTGATTCTCAAGTTGCGTAGTGGTTCAGAAGTTCTGGCAATGACCACAATAGACACTTCTGGGTCCTTCAACAGTAAATCTGCAATTTTGGCTCCGATTCCTGTATTTCAAAAAAAAAGATGAAAAATTAGTTGTTTTTTCTTGACTGAAAAGAAACGCAGAACGTAAACAAAAAAAACCTCACCTCTTGATGCTCCAGTCAACAAAACAGTCTTCATTCCTGCTGCTTTTCTCTTCAGTTTTTCACCTAAATTTCTAAAGAATTCAAAAATAATTTCAAAATTAATTTCCCTTTGTTTTACCCTGAAAATTCCCGTGTTTTTTTTTGGGGGGGGAATTTCGAAACATTTCAGAAAATAAACAAAACAAAACAAAACAAAACAAATTGAGAGAACAACGCGGGACAAGGACGAGACGAGATGAACGTCGATAAAGGTAATTCCCATCTTCCAGTTCATGGAAGGACACCCAGAACGCTTTTTTTCCGCAGCTTGAAACCCTGATTATTAACACTTTTCTATTAAAAGGAGTCCAGGATTGGGCAAAATACGTTCCTTGCAGAAACATCACCATCCATGGGTTCTGTAAGTACGAAGGGAAAGGTTGTTCGTTCAAGCATGAGCACCCGGACATTACTACTGCGAAAGAAGTTACTCAAGGAGTGCAGAAAATCACGATTTCCAGCCCATTGGACACCATGCAGGGATCTCAACAAGAATTATCTAGACCTGGATCTAATGACTCAAGCTCAATAGCCAGTGCTGCCATCGATGCAATTAAAAAAAAGTTCAATCCTGCTGGTGCCTCTACATTCACTCCATCACAACCCTCTGCCGCTGCTGCAGAATCTAGTACCACTGAATCTATAAAACAAAACAAATTTAGTGCAATGTTGTCTCCAAGTTTGAAAGATATACCCACTTTCATCCCTGGAGGAGGAGGAGGGCTTTCATCAATCACTAACGATTCAGAACAATTGAATTCAATCCCATTACCTCCACAGTCAAGCTCAATGGCGAAATCTTTTAACCCGGAAACTCCAGCTTTCCAGCCTTCAAGCTTATCTCCAACAATTTCAACACCGTTTATAGACCCAATTGCCAATAATACAACACAGCAACAACAACATCAACAGCAGCAGCAGCTGCAGCAGCAATCATTGCCTGATGATATGTCCGGTTATACAGTGCCAAATGATTATGATTTTTATCCTCATCAACAACCCCCACCACCTCAACCACAATCTTCATTATACCCACTAAACTACCATCTTTATGCACCAAAACCTCCTCAGCATCTAATGAGAGGTCTATCTGAAAATGAGGAAAACATTGACTCTTTATTTATGGAAAATAAAATTAGACAAGATTTAACTCAAAAAAATGAAGCAATTTTAAAAGTCTTACCTCAATCAAACTTACCAGAAAGAATCGGGCCTTATTACGGGCTGGTACCATTAGATACAACTTTGGATAAATCAACAAGAACTTATGGTTATTTGAATTCAACTTTTAAAGCTTTCTCAAATGATGATGGATTAGCTTACGCTTTAAGAAGAATTGAAAATATTGAAGATGTTAATGAAAAGGCCATTAGACATACACATAGATGGTGCAAAATTATTAATCCTAATTTAACCACGTTTCATGAAGCTTTCACAACAAGAAGTTTTGGTGATACTTCATTAATTGTTGTTTATGATTATCATCCAAATTCGAAAACTTTATTAGAAGCACATTTCAATTCCAATTTGGGGAACATTGTGCCAATAACGTTTGAATTGTTATGGAGTTACATGATTCAAATTTCTAATGCTTTAGTGGCAATTCATAATAAAAAATTTGCTGCAAGATCAATATCATTAAACAAGATTATAATCACTGGTGAAAATAGAATTAGATTAAATGATACCGCTATTTTCGATATTTTACAATTTGATGAAAAGACAAATCTTGCAGCGTTACAAAGAGAAGATTTAACAAAATTTGGGAAAGTTATATTACTATTAGCAATTTCAAAATTACCATTGGAAAAAAGATCATTACCAGAATATCAATTAATTGAATCATTAGAAGTTGAAGATTCTTTTAAAGCCGGGCTCAGTTACTTGTTAACAGCATCACCAACAAAGGATATTTCAACTTTCCAACAAATAATTTCATCAAAAATTTATAAATCAATTAATATTTTCCAATCAACTACTGATTTTTATGAGGCACAATTATCAAAAGAATTGGAGAATGGGAGATTGTTTAGATTATTGACAAAATTGAATTTTATAATTGATAGACCTGAAAATTTGAATAATAAAAATTGGTCAGAATCTGGATCTAAATATCCAATTAAATTATTTAAAGATTATTTATTTAATCAAGTTAATGAAAATGGGAAACCAATATTGGACTTATCTTGGGTTTTAAAGACTTTAAATAAATTAGATGTGGGGATTGAAGAGAATTTGTTATTGGTATCTTCTGATGAACAAACTTGTTTAATTGTTACTTTTAAACAATTGAAATATTTGATTGATAAATCATTTAGAGAGTTGTTACAATGAAATTAGGCGGCAAGGTTGAATAGAGGTTTTTTCTTTTGTATGGTGAAGAATAAATGATGATGTTGTGTCTCGTGTAGTGGGTGTCACTAATCAGTTTGGTGTTCTCAATCTAGTATGTTTTGAATTTTTTTTTCAATCAGGATTCAGTATACACAGTAATTAACAAAAAAAATTTTTTTAGGAGAATTGACTACATTAAAAGATCTAAAGTAATGACAATATCACATGTTTTAAGTCTTGATTTGCATTATTATTTTTTTGCTAATGGAGCTTGGCTGATCTTTCACTATTTGTTTACAGCTCGATCAACCAAGAATCAAGATCAGCATGAGAGTATTTTTGTGTCAAAAAAAAAAAGAAAAAAAAAAAATATAGCCAATTTCTCTCAGTTGAGAAGTTTACAAAAAAGACTAGAGAAAAATGGTAACTTCTAGACGGCTCTTCTTTTTGTATATCAACAAAAGATTGAGATCTTAACTAGTTTGCCAAAGATGGGTTATCATTATAACAGGTTCACTTCAAAACTTCGAATCTTGCAGATTGAATTCCATCATAGGAAAAACAAAGTGAGACATTGTGATGGTATTATCAAATATCATGATCCTTCAAAAGGTCCGTTGTTGACGCTTAGAGTTCCAAGAGAACCGGTTGAAGAAGAGATAGAGGAAGATGTTGATGTTGATGTTGAAGATGGTGAATTTTTACATGAGAACAGTTTATTGACTGCAACAAGTACGAGAAATTCCCAAGCACCAGCTTGTGTTCATTATAATTCATACAATGAAAGAAGTTTAAGATCATCAATTAAAAACTATTATGATTCATTAAAGAAAATCAAAGATAAAGAAAGTACTTTCAGTTTAGAAAGAAGAATAAGACATTGCAGATGTACATGTCATAATCATCCAAATGGGTTAGCTAAAAATGAAGTTTATCATAAGGATAAATGTTTAAATTATTGTCAGATGAATTCAAATGTTCAAAACAGTGTTGTTATTAGAGAAGAAGATTTACCACAGATTAGATTTATTAATTACATTGAAGCTGATGATTATAGTAAGAAAAATTGGTTTCAAAGAACTTTCAAAAAGTTAAAACCAAAGAGGAAACCAACTTCAGTTGAAAGGCCAAATCATATTGAAGTTATCACTGCATCAACTGTTCAAGTTATTGATGAAATGAATGAAGAAAGAGAATCAGTATCGAATTCTCAGTCAAGAAATGATTTATTACCACTTCAAGCTACTACAGACCTTGAAGGACAAATTACACCAAATCAACTCAAATATTCTTCATTTGCACGTCGTCGTTCAAGAAATGTCAATACAAATAATAACAATAATAACAATCAAAGTTCTGGAGTTTTAAAACTTTCACCACAACATATTTCCAATAATCTGATGAATTGTTCATGTCATGGCTGTAAAAGAAAAGAGAATATGAAGAATCAACCATTACAACCATGGAAATTAATTATGAATAATGCCTCATTACATGCAGCAAGAGTCTCCACAGGTTCTAATTCCAATTATTTGACGAATATTTCAGATGCTGATTTTACAAGTTCTAAACATTTAGAACCATTAATTGATTTAGGTACTTTTAAATCTCAAAAAGCTGCCAATGTTGAAAATGATGAAGAACAAGAGGTTAACCTTGATGATGTTGAATTTAATGAAAATAATATTGATAATTTTTTCAATTCATTCAGTTCTATGATTAAATTTAATGCTGCTACTGGTGCTAATAATACACAAAGAACCAAATATTCAGTTAACTCGGATACTTTACAACTAGATCCATTCCCAATTGAAAGTTCGGCTGTTCCATATAAAGGATTGGTTCAAGATTATGATGAAGATTCAGATGTTGAAAGTATTGAAATTTCACCATTAAAAATTTCAACGTGAATGGAAAGGCTAGAGTAGTGTATAGACAGTTTGATTTTATGGATTTGGACTTTGATTACTAGTAGTGATTTTGCCTCTCTCTCTGTTTGGTTGTAACTTGTTTCATGTAGTTGTAATTTCACCGTGGATTCATGACAGCTTGCCATGTTTTGAGGCTACTTTTCCAAAATCCAAATTTTTTTTTCTGTTGCCCATGTATGAAGTTGATGTTTTAAAAAAACGGAAAAAACTTGAAGAATGAATTCTGTTTTTTAATTGAAACTGTTTCTTTCTTGTTTGTTGTTGAGACTTGTTTTTGAATTTGCTTGAGCTGTTCTTGAATTAAAAGGGTTTGAAGCACAGAGAAAAAACGGGGAGTTTTAGAGAGAGATCAGAAGTGAGATAAAGAGAAAGCAAGAAAGAAATTTAAATAGTCAAAGGAAAAGAGAAAAACAACAACAACAACAACAATGGGTTGCACAGCTAGTACGCCAATAAATGAAGAACAATCAATAAACGATCCATTCATCAAAAATAAAAAAGTCAATTCAGCAATTGAGAAAAAACTACTATTGGAGAAAAATAGAGAGAAAAATGAAGTTAAATTATTATTATTAGGAGCCGGGGAATCAGGAAAATCAACTGTTTTAAAGCAAATGAAAGTTTTACATCAAAATGGATTTTCTTATCAAGAACGTCAACAATATTGTCAAGTTATTTGGGCAGATGCAATTCAAAGTATGAGGATTTTAATTATTCAATCAAGAAAATTAAATATTAAATTGAATTGTGATGAACCAAGTTCTCCATTATGGGTTTTCAAACAGAAAATTTTGAGAGCTAAAGTTTTAGATCATATTGATACTGGAATTGCAGGTGGAAGTGATTTTTTAAATGATTATGTTTTAAAATATAGTGAAAGAAGTGAAATCAAAAGGAAAAATCAAAGTACAGGAAGAACTGGGGTGATAAATTGGGATGATGATAATAATAATAACGGTAGTAGTAATGGATATGAAGATGAAGATACTGGTAAAAATTATCAAGAGATTGCAGAAAATTTAAAAGAAAATGAAGTTTCACCAGGTTTTAGTAGTTTAAAAATTGGTAATAATAGAAAAAAAGATGAAGAGGAACGTCCATTGACAAGACAAGAGATTGCTGAGGCAATTCATGAATTATGGACAAAAGATGAAGGAATCAAAAGATGTTTTGCAAGATGTAACGAGTTTCAATTGGAAGGATCAGCGTCATATTATTTTGATAATATTTTCAATTTTGCAGATGTTGAGTATCTATGTACAAATGAAGATATTTTGAAAGGTAGAATTAAAACCACTGGTATCACAGAAACCACTTTCAAAATTGGATCCTCCAATTTCAAAGTTTTAGATGCAGGTGGACAAAGATCAGAAAGAAGAAAATGGATTCATTGTTTCCAAGATATAACTGCAGTTTTGTTTGTTTTAGCCGTGTCAGAGTATGATCAAATGTTATTTGAAGATGAAAGAGTGAATCGTATGCATGAAGCTATGATGCTATTTGATTCATTATGCAATAGTAAATGGTTTATCAATACACCATTCATCTTGTTTTTAAATAAGATTGATTTATTTGAAAGAAAAGTTTCCACGTCACCAATCAAGAAATATTTCCCAGAGTACCAGGGTAAAACTGGAGATGCTCAGGCAGGATTGAAATATTTTGAAGATATTTTCCTAAGTTTAAACAGAACCAATAAACCAATATATGTTCATAGAACATGTGCTACAGACACTCAAAGTATGAAGTTTGTGCTTAGTGCTGTGACTGATATGATTGTGCAGCAGAATCTGAAGAGAAGCGGGTTGATATAATAACCACTGCAAGCAATCAATCAGTATAAAGAGACACTCGTTAATAGTTAAATGAAAGATAATATTATCCCAATGTAGTAACTTACTCAATGCAGAAATGGTTTGGAGCCCGGTTGTTTTTTCAAAGCTCAAAATGACTCATAGATTACGTAATTTTATTTTTAAGGCGCGGCTGCAAGATTTGAAATTTCAGCTGCAGAAGATGACGATAAAATCCCCACAGCAGTAGAGAATTTTTTTGTATAACAGCTGAAATATATAAAACTGGATAAGTTTCATTACTTATTTAATGTTCATATTATTCGTTTAGTGAAGGAAGAAGAGAAGGGAAATGAGTACATTAAGAGGTGTCAAAGTATTTGGATTTGGTTCAATAGTGCCAGAGAGTTTATTACCAAATTACAAAAAAATAATATCAAACACTGGTTCAACCAGTGATCTAACGTTTTGTTGTGTTACACCATCGCTAATTCATTCAGAACAAGAAAATTTTGCAAGTACACCAACTAGAGTTCAATCATTGGATAACATTAAAGAGTTGCATAGTGATGAGAATCAAGCTCATATCACAGAAAGTTTAAAGTCAAATAAGCAAATAATATTCAGCGAAAATTTAATTAATCAAATGATACAAAATGCAGAACTTGGTAGAGTTTCAATGGGGATAAGTGATATATAAACTAGGGCAAATCTAATGATTGAATTGTAATAGATAAAAAAATAATGATGATGATGATGAGAATAAGTTTTTTTTTGAAGAAGACAAAAGAGTATCGGCTATACAACCAACTAAACTGTGTTTTGTAAGTTAACTAATAGAATTTCAATAATATAATGAGTGTGTTTAATTTTCAAGATTTGTAGATACATGTTTTATTTGCTTCATAAGATTGAAATTATTTAGCATGAAAATGGGCTATGATTTAAACTAAGAATTTAGTGATGGATAATCAAAAATGCTACTTACCAGACGAATTAATGTACAAGGTCATTCTTGATTATCCACTTTAACACGAACTGTTTCAATGATTTATTCAAAAACTGATTTGAGATCAATCATCATTAAATTGATTGATTTATGAAATCTCGTTTCAAATTTCATTCAGGCTGATTCATAAAAGACTAAAAATGTGAATAAAACTAGCAATTTCATTTATTATTTTGATACTTCAAATTAGTATCAGTAGCTTACAAGCATCTACTCATGTTACATTCATTTGTTTGAATCATCAAGGTCTTTATTACGCTAATAACTCGATAAATTGAAGATAATCCTACTTACTAACTGCTGACCATTTACCTTCTCAATTTGGTATTTTTACGTCACATGTTACCAAAAACCCAAAATTGACAAAACATGAAAATCCGTGATAGTTTAGTGGCTAGAATTACCGCTTGTCGCGTGGTAGACCGGGGTTCAATTCCCCGTCGCGGAGCATTTCCTTTTTCCACTAATCCTTGTGACTGAGTAGGTTTTTCCCTTGACCTGGCCGAGTTTGTTTTCCCTTGACCTGGCCGAGTAGGCAGAGTCTCATGATAATGGGGAAAACTAGGCAGAAAATTAAGCCGGGAGTTCGAGTCTTAGATGGTGCTGATTACTTTCATTGGAGATATCACACTGGAGCACTGGATACCATATACTCTCAATTTGAGTTCCGCACTCCATATCTTAATTGTTTGAGATATATATAGGAATT